>CANSNZ010000317.1:510000-567500 GCA_947646795.1 Beta lomatogona | reverse complement strand
GTCGAGTCCACGATAAATTCTTTCTGGATCAAATATTAAGTTACCATTATATTTGAAATTGACTATTTTCAAATATTGATACCTGAGTTCTCCTTTTATGTATTAAAATCACCATGTTAAAAAAATTACTTTTAGCATTAAAATGCTGACTCTAACAAAATTTCTGTAGAAATGAAATTATCTCACAATAAATTTATTGTGAACAGGATGAATTTGAGATTTTGTATATAATGATTAATTGAAATTTTTTGAAGATATATATTAGGCTTAACCTCTAGCATATACTCGGGTGTATCATACGCCCCTTCCTGAAATTTCAGTTGGACCTCTACTACATCTACTACGTATGAGTGCAAATGAGAAATGCACAAAGAAACATATTTCAGTCCATACATGCAATTCAATTACCAACCGATATTCGGTAGGTAAAATTAAATAGCGGTAGGTAAATATCGACTGTTACAAAATTAGTGGGTAATTACCGTTAGTTTAATATTTGGTCAGTAATTTTTTATATTATCTATTGTTTAGCGGTCGGTAATAATACAGATTCTTGTAGTTATGCATGATACACTTAAGTCCTGAGTGTATAATATAAATTGCACGAACTCCATAATAGTAAAGTCATTTGTTCCAATTATGTGTTGTTATAATAATAATAATAATAATAATAATAATAATAATAATAATAATAATAATAATAATAATAATAATAATAATAATAATAATAATAATAATAATAATAATAATAAAAAAAAAAAAACTATATAATACTATTAAGAATAATAATAGTAATAATAATAAGAATAACAATAAGTAATTCTAATAATAATAATATTAAGAATAATAATAATACTAATACTAATACTAATAGTAATAATAATGATAATAATAATAAGAATAACAATAAAAAAAAATGACAGGGCAAGCTGTCTGTACAGGGCTCAATTTTCAATAAAAAAAGCCTATAGATTGTTGTCAGGGGAGTTTGCAAGAGTTCAATGGAGAAGAGTAATTTGTAACAATGCTGCAGCTCCAAAGAGCAAGTTCATCTTATGGTTAGGGCTGCACAATAGGTTGGCTACAACTGACAGACTGAGTCAGTGGGGTTTAAACTGCTCTACCACTTGTTGCTTGTTTAGGAATGATGATGAATCAGTCCAACACCTTTTCTTTCAATGTGCTTATGCTAATGAGGTGTGGCAGGAAGTGTGTAGAAGGCTGAACTTTACCAGCATTAGTAGTAATTTCAAAGAGTCATGGAAGTTTTAAAGCCTGTTGATGATGTAATTAGGGAAATTTTGTTTAAGGTGGTTGTAAGATGTTCTGAAGAAGATATGCATAAGATAATTTTGTAAGCCTTGTGCTTAGTGTTAGGTGCTTGTGGGTGTAGCTATGCTAGCTAGTGTGATTAGCTTTTGTAATCACCTCTCTTTTTGGTAATATAATTATTTAATTTGCCAAAAAAAATAAAAATAAGGATAACAACAACAATAATAATAATAATAATAATAATAATAATAATAATAATAACAACAACAACAACAATAATAATAATAATAATAATAATAATAATAATAATAACAACAACAACAACAATAATAACAATAATAATAATAATAATAATAATAATAATAATAATAATAATAATAATAATAATAATAATAATAATAATAATAATAATAATAATTACTACTACAGTACTGTATCATTTTAACTACAGAATGTTGTGTGTACTTATTTGGTACTGTTGTATTGTTTTGCTACAATACCCAGGAATCTTATTAAGAAGGGAGCGAGAATAATTCATGAGACTTTTTTGGATGTATAGTATTTGTACTGTAGAAAGTATTTGTTATTCAGATTGCCTATTTTGTAAGAGTATATCGGATAATAAGGGAAGTAATTTTTGAGAATCAATATTTCATGAAAATATTGGCTAGAAAAAAAAAAAGTACAATAATATGCACCGTAATAGTAGAACCTATTTCTGGAGCAAGGGCCTATTCTCCCCAGCTTATTTTCAGTCTAGTTCAGTTCAGTTCAATTCAGTTCAGTTCAATTCAGTTCCGTTCCTAAATTATTATCATTACTATTAGTTAGTTATAATTTAATTCAGTTCAGTTCAGTTGTTTTATGCCGAAGAGAACATGCCCCAACTTAGATGGTGCATAGTGCTCAAATTACATCCTATTCAAAAATGACAATTCCCATAACATTAAACGTGCGTGTATTCGTTGATTTTAGACTATTAATATTTTAAATAATCTATTAGCAATGATTATAAAATTTAATATATTGAAACGACATACTGAGACAAATCCAACATCTTATATACTAACATTTGTCATTCGATTTAGTAGAAAATAATGGTCAAAAATAGATTATATGAATAGTGTACATGGTCAAACAATATAGATTAATATGGGACGAAGGTAGTACTAACCTTGGCTGCAAAATTTAAAAGTAATATATAAAACGAATTTGAGTAAGTAAAATATTGGATTTATCTCCATATATATTTTTAAAATATTAGAAATCTATTATTTTTACTAATAAAATATTAATAGCCAAAGTTGTATTATAATAAGTGTGAAAAATTAAAGTGTTTCAACTAATTAAACACATATGATATGATGTATGTAAAGAACGATAGCAACTATATCAGAGCGTGTATCCCATTAAAATGGAAAAGAGCTACATCAATCAATATTTGATCTTTGGTGGTCAGTTGCAAAAATCCTTCAAAAATTCAGAATGAACGATTATACGTCACTGTACCCTACCCTGTCAGTCCTCAACCTTGAGTGAAACAAAACGATAACAACAATATCAGAGCGTGTATCCCATTAAAATGGAAATTGGCTACCTCAATTGATATTTTATCTTTGGTAATCCTTCAAAAATATAGAAAGAACGATTATACTTCACTGGATTCCGTCAAGCCTCAACCCTGATGGTGAGAAATGAAAAGCACGTCTATATACTAAAAAGAGAGGAACCCTAGTAATCCCCCAAACATTAGAGTATTGTACAGAATAACTCTAGAACTCTAGACAGCAGTTGTTTTTTAGCAGCCCGTGATAGGATGGTAGAGCGAGGCTGTTGCCTGTTTGTATGAGAGGTCATTAAAGTGGTTATGAAAATAATAACAGTTCCATCTATCTTTTTCTGATTGGGAAAACAAGTAAAAACAGGTTATACAAGTCCGTGAAGGATCTTCGTTTTTTTATTGTAAACTTGTTGCATGAAAATCTTTGTTTTTTATTGGGTGGATGCCAGAGACAGTTTACAAATTGTAGGCAAAAGTAAGAGAGTTGATCTCACGTGAAAAGTAGAGGCGGTGCTGCTTGCATATATAATTAAGGATAGTCATTGATAATCATTAATGAAGAAGATGTGATTTACTTTTTCAGAATTTGGTGGCGCATGCTTCTTATCTAGCCAAGGAAATTTGTGATTTTTTTAATTTTTGATTGGGAGAGATCATAGTGATAGAGTATAAGTTTACTAGCTTTATATGCACGCGATGCGTGCGTTAATTTCAAAACTCATTATTCTATTATATACTCCATTTGTACTATAGTTATGATTACATTTAAAATGTGAAAGATTAATAGTTAGATGAATTTAGATATATTAATTCGCTAATGTAAAAAAGAACCAAGGTTCTAAGTGATTTTTAATAATTTTTTTTGTGAATGAATTTTGAACAAAAATAATAGACATAATGAGTTGGTTTGACTGAATTAAATAGTATCAAAGATAGTGGAGTGTTTTAGACTTTTTAGGTGGACATTATGTATACCATATTTTCTTATATAAAAAAGATCAACATATGTTGTCCATTTAATTTTTTGATTAAAATATTTGATGCATATACCATTTTAAACTTGTTTAGAATGGCAAGTTGAAATGGAAAAAAGGTTCTTAAATTGTTTTATTTTGTAATTTTTTTCATTCAATTGAATCATTGAGGGTAATTTAGGATTTTCAAAGGGGGACACCATCCTCCTCCCCCCTTCCATTATATAATAGAGATAGATATTATCTTGTTCTTATTGATGATTTCACTCATTATGTATGGATTGTCCCTCTTGCCTATAAGGCTATGTTTAGTTCACCTGAAATTTACTGATCTGAACTTATTTTTTCTGATCAGATCTGATCTGATCTGAACTTATCTTTTACAAAACATATTATTACTAAAATTATTATTACTTTGTATTTCATTACTAGTATTACTATTACTATCATTTTATTACTATGCACAACTTTCAATAATAATAATAATAATAGTATTAAATAATAATAATAATATAAATTATATAAATAATAATAATAATAATAATAATATAATAATAATAATAATAATAATAATAATAGCATAATTAGTTTTCCTTTTTAAAAAGAACACATTAGTATATGAACATACAATTAAAAATAAAAGACCAAGGACTCTTAGGTCCAATGGTATGACTTTCTACCTCCCACATGGGAGACCAAGGTTCAAATCTTGGTGGAAGCATATATTTTCAGTATTGTTGTGGATGGGAGAGGGGGGTTGGAGCTTGTTGGGTCTCTAGGTGAGTGACCCTGTGCGAGGGCAGCCTAGAGGAAATTCATCTTACCAAGGGGTTCCCGAAAGAGGCGCAAAAAAAAATTAAAAATAAAAGAACACACATTTTAGGTAAAAATAAAAACATAATTTTTATGTTCAACGTCCGTTAATAATAAGAATTTAGGTAGTAATGAAAAGAACATATAATGATATTAAAAAAAGAACATATACTGAATGAGCATACAAAATCTATTTAAAAAACACATTTTTAAAATAAAAGATAGATATTATTTTTATATTGATGACATGTTTGAATTTAACTAACAACATGTACTTTGTTATATCAATAAATTGTTCTTTTTATTATAAATAAACCTATAAATATATATAACCGTATAATCTTGAACAAAATGATTAAATATTCTTCTTATATTGCTGTCTTGTTCTATATAAACTTTGTTTTTAAAGATAAGTTGAAATCCATTGTAGGGAAAAATTTAAACGTGATGACAACACCATTAAGTTATCCCATGCTACTCATGTTTTATATAAACTACTAACATATAATTTATATTATTCCACCAAAATTGTTTGAAAAAATAAACATCATATAATATTGTCATGTTCGTTACATGTACAACATCAAAAAGAACAACATCACATATCAAAATTATTAATTAGAACAAATATAAAAAAAACACGTACAAATGCCAAAAGAACATTCTTCTTCTTGAACACAAATAGCTTCAAATAGTGATATCAATAACATTTATAATAATAGCAACGACATTAATAATAATTACCAATATTAATAATTAATAAGTACAACAACGACAATAATAATAATCTTTTTGAACAAATGTACTAGTAAATAGTAATATTAATAGTAATAGTAATAGTAATCGTAATCGTATAAAGTAATATTAATAATAATAGTAATAGTAATAGTAATAGTAATAGTAATAGTAATAGTAATAGTAATAGTAATAATAGTAATAATAATAATAATAATAATAATAACAACAACAACAACAACAACAACAATAATAATAATAATTATTACAATAACAACAATAGCATTAGTAATACTAATAATCATAATAATCATGATAATATAACAATAATAAGTTTTTAAATATGAGTAAAATCCGAACGATCAATCGACGAGATCGATCGATCGATCGGATCGATCGATCCGATCCGATCCGATCCATCGGGAATAAGCAAAAATAAGGTGAACTGAATATAGCCTAAGTCTAAAGCTTATCAAGCCCTTCTTGATTTCCATGCATATGTTAGAACTCAATTTGAACGCCCCATCAAAACTTTTCAAAGTGATGATGGCTGTGAATTTGACAACAACCCTTTCAAACAACTTTGCCTCACTAATGGCATGGTTTTTCGTTTCTCATGTCCTCATACATCTTCATAAAATGGCAAAGCTGAAAGAATGATTCGCACTCTTAACAATATAACTCGCACCATGCTTCACCATGCTTCCCTTCCCTTAACCTTTTGGGACTATGCTCTTGAAACAGCTACCTATCTTCATAATATATTGCCTACCAAGACTCTTCCCCAATTGACACCATTTCAAGCTTTATTTTCCAAAACACCAACTTATGATCATTTAAGAGTCTTTGGGTGCCTTTGCTATCCTAATATGACATCTACTACCCCTCATAAATTAGCTCCAAGGTCTACCCCTTGCATTTTCCTAGGCTATCCTAAGAATCATCGGGGATATCGATGTTATGATATTTCCACCAACAAGCACATCCTCTCCAGACATGTCACAGTTGTTGAAAATAACTTTCCCTATCCTAACTTGGCCCAGCCATCATGTATGGCCCAAGACACTCCCTCCCCCCTCTTTAATCCCTCCCTGAGTCCCTTATTGCTGGACGGCCCAGCGCGCCTGCCTACCTCGGCCCAAAATGCTGCTGCTAGGACCCAGGCCCCTCGCGTCCCTATTGTGACCCAGGCCCAGCGTGTCTCTCCACCACCTACTGGATCGCTTTCTGAGCCAGTGACTCACGGGTCAGCTGGGCCTGACCTGAACCCAGTGCGTGGAAGCCCACCAGCTCCCCTTCATACTCGGTCCCCTCACCAGATCCCAGGCCCACCCATGCGGTATACCCCCCATCAACGCAGCCCTCCCACTGCGTCCCCAACCCATCCTCCGATGTTTTCCCTACAGATCACAACCCCATATGCTCGTCACGGAATCCGCAAACCAAACCCCAAGTATGCTATGATCACTCCCATCACACCTGCACTCCTTTCTCACTCTCCAATTCCAAAAAATCACAAAATAGCCCTATCTGACCCGAATTGGAATGCGGCCATGAACGATGAATACAGTGCTTTAATTCAAACAGGGACTTGGGAGTTGGTTCCTAGGCCTACGGGGGTGAATATTGTGAATTGTATGTGGCTTTTTCGTCATAAGGAAAAATCTAATGGTGACCTTGAAAGGCACAAAGCTCGTTTTGTATGTGATGGCAGGTCACAGGAGCAGGGTGTCGACTGTGATGAGACTTTTAGTTCTGTTGTTCGTCCAGCCACTATTCACACAGTCTTGGGTTTAGCCATGCCTCGCAAATGGTTCATTCATCAACTTGATGTCAAAAATGCTTTCTTACATGATGATCTACAGGAAACAGTTTTTATGCATCAACCTCTAGGCTTTGTCGACAAACGATATCCTCATCATGTTTGTCGTCTGTGCAAAGCTTTATATGGTCTTAAACATGCACCTCGTGATTGGTATCAGCGTTTTGCTAACTTTCTTCTGCAAATTGGTTTTGTTGTTGCTCAAAGTGACACCTCACTTTTCACCTACAGACATGGTCCTAACATGGCCTATCTTTTGTTGTATGTTGATGATATTATCCTGTGCACTTCCTCTGATTTTCTGCGAGATCTTCTCATTAGTAATCTTAAAACAGAATTCCCGATGTCTGATTTGGGTCCCCTCAGCTACTTTTTGGGAATTTCTGTTACTCGTACTCTTTCATATATGCTTTTATCTCAGCAGAAATATGCACAAGATATTTTGGAGCGTGCTGGCATGAGCTCTTGCAAGCCTGCCGCCACTCCCGTTGATACTAACTCCAAGCTAAGTGCAGATTCCGGCCCACCAATCTCTGACCCAACTCATTATTGCAGCTTAGCTGGTGCTTTACAGTATCTTACATTTACTCGCCCTGACATTGCATATGCAGTTCAGCAGGTTTGCCTTTTCATGCATGACCCGAGGGAGTCACATTATACTGCTCTGAAACGCATCCTGCGCTATCTTCAGGGCACCATTGATCATGGGTTACACTTATATCCTACTACTCATCTGCGCTTGATCACTTATACTGATGCGGATTGGGGTGGTTGTCCAGACACTCGTCGTTCTACTTCAGGTTATTGTTGTTTTCTTGGGGATAACTTAATTTCCTAACAGTCTAAGAGACAACCTACTCTATCTCTATCCAGTGCATAGGCTGAGTATCGAGGCGTTGCTAATGTCGTTGCCGAAGCTTCCTGGTTGTGTAATCTCCTTTTAGAGTTACATTGTCCTCTTCGGCAGGCAACCGTTGTTTATTGTGATAATATCAGTTCTATTTATCTTTCCCGCAATCCAGTACAGCACCAACGCACCAAACATGTTGAGATGGATATTCATTTTGTTCGGAAAAAGGTTGCTACTTGTCAAGTACGTGTTTTGCATGTTCCTACTGGATATCAGTTTGCTGGCATTTTCACCAAAGGTCTTCCGTGACATTTATTCTTGAAATTTAAGTCCAGTCTCAGCGTTCACCTTCCCCCCCGCTATGACTGCGGGGGTGTGATAGAAAATAAAATATATTAGTATTATATTTTGTATTTGGATAAAGTTTATAGAATTAATATTCTACTCTAGTTAGATTTCCTAATATTGTTAGGATTACCTTTAGGTTGTACCCTATATATTGAGATCAATGCATTCACTCCAATCAAGGGACACTACAAAAAAACGCTCGTATAGCGATGGAGTTTTAGAAACGGATTTGTATCCGTTTCTAATTTAGGGACGGAAAATTAATAATCCGTTTCTAAAAAAATATAGAGACGGATTTTAAAATCCGTCCCAAAATTAGAGACGGATTTTAAAATCCGTCCCTAAATTAGAGACGGGATTATAAATCCGTCCCTAAGTTAGAGACGGAATTATAAAATCCGTTTCTGGTGTGTTTTACCAATTTTTCCAAACTTTGTTAAAAAGTTAGATCTAATTTAGAGACGGATTTTGAAATTCCGTCTCTAAATTAGATACGGATTTTTGAATTCCGTTCCTAAATTAGAGACGGATTTTCAAATTCCGTCCCTAAATTGGTGACAGAATTCAAAAATCTGTCTCTAATTTAGAGACGGAATTTCAATCCGTCTCTAATTTAGAGACGGAATTTCAAAATCCGTCTCTAATTTAGGGACAAATTTTCAAATTCCGTCTCTAATTTAGGGACGGATTTTCAAATTCCGTCTCTAACTTAGTCAAGTAGATATGTTTTATAATGCATTTTCAAATCCGTCTCTAAATAGAGACGAAAATTTAAATCCGTCTCTAAATTTGGACAGGTAGATATTTTTTATTTCGCACTTTTGGGACATAAATTCTAATCCGTCTCTAAATTAGAGACGAAAATTCAAATTTGTCTCCAAATTAGAGACGGATTTTTAAGATCCGTTTCTAATATTTCTTTCAATTATTATCAATTCCACATGTAAAAATAAACAAGTAGTACTTGGTGTAGTTGGTATGAGTTTCTCCTTGTGACTTAGAGGTTACAGGTTCGATTCCTACCAACTGCGGCTCTTGAGAATGGGGATTCCCTTTACCCATTTCCACTGCTTACAAGAGCCTTGGATACAAAGCCAGACCGGGTTGACCAGAGTGAGGTTCCGAACCAAGTGAGATTGTGAACCGGTAATAGGTGATTTTAATTAAACCATGCCTAAAGTTAGAGACGGATTTTAAAAATCCGTCCCTAATTTTAGAGACGGATTTTAAAAATCCATCCCTAAGTTTAGAGACGGATTTTGAAATCCGTCCCTAATTTTTTTGCTAGATTTAGAAACGGATATTATTCCGTCGCTAAATTAGAGACGGATATTTGGGATTCCGTCTCTAAGTTCGTTTAGCGACGAGGACTTTAGTAACGGACATAATCCGTCTCTAAATCCGTCTCTGAGTACATATAGCGACGGATTTTGACGATTTAGAGACGGATTATGTCTGTCGCTATAGAGTGATTTTTTTGTAGTGGGAGTTTACTGAATATCTAGCCCATAGGGATAGGATGTTTGATAAATGGATTTTAAAGGGCATTTTCCCAAGATTTTTATGGTACCATCCTTGAATTTCTCAAAATATTTTTTTATCAATATATTGGTTTGAGAAAGGAGATATTTATGGGTGTTAGAAGGTGACATAATAAAACTTGAGATTTATTTATTTTCTTAATCAACAATGAAAGTTTGGATAGTTTAAAGAAGGCACATAGATACATTTTTACATCCCTACTATGTGCATAAATATTTTTTTCCATCTGCAATGTATCTTTTTAATGCATATTGTTATATCTTCGATTCTTTGTGCATATTACTAATCATTGTTATGATTGCTTTTGTTCATTTCGAGCATAGTATTTACGTTAAAAGTGAATTATATTTATATTACAATTTCATGTATATTGGATTTTCATGTTAGATTGATTTTAATTTTGTTTTATAATTATTGTGTGTATATCGATACAATTTGGAAATTTCTTTTTAGAGAAGTGTCAGCCTATTCCTTAGATGCAATAAAGGCAAAGTTACGAGGATTATAACACTATTTTGCCAAGTTTTTTTTGAGAAAATATCTGCTTTTTTATGTATAAGAATAGAATTATATGATTTATAATGTCTTATATGATATTATTATGTGAAGTCCAAGGCAAAGTATATTCGAATAATTAGAAAACCTAGCCTCCCCCCTCTCTCTTTCTCTCTCAAACCCTAGCCTCCCCTACCTCTTCTTCATCAGTTAGGGGCTGCCATGGATGATTTCATCCATGGTATGCCCCTTTTCCCCTTTTATTATCAGTTTTTAATTCATTTTCTTGTTTTGTTTAATAAATTAGTCTCTCTTTATGAGATCTTTTCAAACCATGTTATGGGGTTTTTAGTTTCTGTTTTGGAAATCTCCTTCTCCCCTATGGGAGTTGTGAGTATGATTTTTTTGTTTTTAGGTATGAGAAATTGTTCTCATTGGTTGAAGTTCGAGACTCAACATGAAGGTATTAGAATCTCGGATGCGGTCAACATGACTCGGTCAAGAATGTCATTCCCAAACTACATCAGAATGATAGGCTTCCTCATCAATAGCTGCTTGTTTCAGCAAATACAAGGGGGCTGCGCTGTATTGCTCGATTTGGTTCATTGTAGTTCCTTCGAAGACGAATTTGATTTAGCCTTGTTTAATTGTATTTTGTTTTTCTTTAATACCTATTGTAGATGTCGTTTGGCCTTCAATTAATGAATTTTCTCTTTCAAAAAAAAAATGTGAAGTCCAAGGCATATGCCTCGTTTAATGGTCGTCAACACGGGTCAGACAAAATTGGCAATTATCGAGGCGGGCATATATAAAAAGGTACTCGATCTCTTATTTTGTCGTTTTTGTGGTGGGCTAAATTTAGGCAAGTTGCATTTTGTTGCGGTATGCTGATGAGTGATATTGTTGTCACTCTAGCCATGTTATGTCCCCTTATCTAGAGTCCTTTTTTCCTCTTCATTTTGCTTTTGCTAACTTACTTTGCTTAGTTTAGTATAACAAAGTTACATTACTTGTAGGTCATTTGTGAATATTAGTTATTTTGATTATCTTTTTCTGGTACTTAATGTGGCTTATATTTGTGTTTGATGTTGTTGGTTTGACCTTGAAGGTATTCATCACGCACACCGAACATAGAAGAGTATATTTGAGTAAATAAGACCTTTCAACGGGTTTGTGCACGAGGGTCAACTTTAAATTGCCATATGATCTTCCAATTTTAAATTCAAGTTGCGGATGAGAATGTGGCTCATAGCTTTCCATAGACAGGTCAATAATGAGAAACGAGAAAGTTCTTGCCGCTTTAAAATCGTTGGAAACTATATCTTTGCCTTTGATAATTGAACAGAACAATGACATCTCTGGATCTTTACGGATATCACTGGTTTTGGACCTGCTTAATGATTTAATTATTTAAACCTTAGATAAGATGGACCTTGTTTTTCCGGGGGCGGGGAGCATTAGGTCTACACCCATTAGCTTAGTTTTGTGGTTTTAGTGAGGAAATGTAAAGAAAGAAAGTAGAATTTGGAACTCGCAAGTAAGAAAACAATGTGTTTGCTTGGGTTTTAAATATGAAATAAAAGAATTGAGGATTAGAAGATCAGATAGCTATTTCCAATGATATTTTTCACTCTCTCTTCTTTTTAGTATTTTCATTTTTTTTCTACTTTGTTTACTTAATCTATGCCCAATTGCCTATATAAGTATATCTCTTTATCTAAAACTTCATTTCAATAGAATATTTATATATGTATAGGCAAGATCTTAGTTTTTCCCTTTTTATGATTTGTGAGTAGTTTTATGTTAGGGTTTGGGTGAAAACCTAATGATTTTATGGGTTTGTAAATTAAAAGATGGATTTTGGTTTGCATGGTTGTTCAATTATTTTTATGGGTGTTTAATGTATGCTTTAATTTTTATGTTGTGCACTATGATTAACATAATTTATAGCTTAATTAATGAAGAATCGAAAGATGAAGTTAAGAATAAGTCGATCCATGGAAATAGGATTTATACTAGTTGCGACTCTTATCTAGCTAACGTTATCATTAATTATACCCATGAGAATAGTTGTTTAATCATTGATTAAATGCTTCCTTTTTAGCTCGAGAAAGTCATTAGCGTATTATTGGCCAACATCCCTCAATTTGGCCTTTTGAATAAAATTTCCCTTATTTATTTGCGCTGGTTCAAAATTGTGTGTGGTCGTAACCCATGCCTTAAGAATCCTTTTATTAATTTAGCTTATAGCTTGTTTGAGTTATTTTGATTATTTTTAGTTGAAAAATTACTTACAAATCTCGAGAAAAGACTTGACTTATGTGAACACTCTGTTATTGGACTTTACCTCCATCTACTTGATCTAGATGAAAGTATGAACAAGAAGCAAACCTACAAACTATTTTGGAAACCATTTTCGAATCCATATACTTGACCCTGTTAATTAGTTCTAGGATTTTTTGATTTTTACCACAGTACAAGTACCATATTTTTTGCATTACCACCTTTCTTTTTCAAATTTACCACCTTAAAATTCTCGCTAAAAATCAGCATCGTGACTCATCTCAGTGAAGAATTCGGTCAAGTGGGGCGACCTGACTGTTTTACATTTAGATTTCTTATCTTCTCTTCATAAAACCAAATTTCTGAAATTGAATCCATCAAAAAACCCAAAAAAAATTCTTAAAAACCTAAATTAAGTGACTTACAATTTCTAAAATACTCGACTTCAGTCACAGGACAATTGCAGATCCCTAAGTTACTAATTAAAGGTATGATTTCTGGATCCAATTCTTGGTCGATTTTGGGCATTTCTTGTAAATACAATTTTTTTGGTAAACGAGGGGTGAATTTGGGGCATCCATGGTCATCTTCAGCTTAAAAATTGCTTTGGTTCTCATTCATGTTCATTTCCATAGGCACATAATGTCTAAATCTTCTTCCCAAAGCCACCGTTAGTGCAACGTGGCATTCCTGCTGCAAGATTGCAATCATGGACCATTGACAACCCACGGTGAAGATCCATGATTGAGATTGATGAAGATGTGAATTACTGGTCCCCACCATGTCCTTTTGCTTCGAAAGTCCATAAAGAGGAGGAGAGAAAGTCGCCTGCTGTGCTGGTTTTTTTGGGTGAAGTAGAGGAGAGAGGGTAAAGGAATCTTTGTAAAAATGAAAGAGGAGTGGATGGTTTTTCCAAAGAGGTTATTGAGGTTGAATTGAAGGATGTCAAAGGCAAAGGAATAGGAATAGTCAAGGAAGAAATAGAAATCGAGAAGAGAGAGAAAGTAAAAAAGGGGATTTTTATTGGAAATTCTCTCGGGTAGCCCTTTACTTCTTTTTTTTCCTCTTTGGTGGCTTTTCTTATGGGTTAATGTCCCTAGCAGCCCCAAATTAATTAACATATTAATAACATAGGATTATTTAATGAAAAACGTTTAAGCACTGTTAAAAACGTTAGTTAGTGAGTTAGGGGTTTAACCTAGGTTAGATTAATTAGTTCGACCCCACCCCATTAGTTTGACCCATCTATATAAATATCTAAAACAACATCCTTCATGCCACGTGTCTTTAAGCTAGACAATTGATGCTATGGTGGCATGCTATATCGTTTATGACCTCAATGAGATGGTCCACGTGGCAAGCAAATCAATCCTTCAGCAAATTAGGCGTGTAATTACCTACAATCAAGGATTTAATTGATTTAGGAATTGTTGTTATTTAGGAAAGATTATTAATTGTTGTATGAGGTGTGTAATTGCCTACAAGGCTACATGCAGATTAGTAATTTAGGAAATAAAACGGTCAAAATAATCCCTACAATCATGGGTGTAATTGATATTGTACTTGCTACAAATTAGGAAACAAGTATATTCCCTTCTTAATATTCTCTATTATGCAGCTAATGTTAAGGAATTATTTTTGTTAATTTCGAATTATAAGTTGTTCGACTTACAATTTTGCAACTATAAATAGGCATTATACCCTAGCTTTGTAGGAGTCATTCAAAGTACATATTACATTGTTATATTATATTCTCTCCGGTGGTGTTATTCTAATGGAAGCACTACCCCCTTCCAAAGAAGATTCATCATTCACAGCAAACCATACGAGTGAAAATGGGTTGCACCCAAAATTATAAGCCAATAGTACCAACTGATGAGCAATCTATTTTTTTTTGTGTGCAAACTCATGAGCAATCTATGATTATATAGTAAGCTATGATTAGGGATACAACAACTTATTAGTATTATTTTTTTCTACCATTTATGTCTTATTATGTTTTTATGTTCGTAGTGCCCGTTTTATTATCATCATATTTAATTTGTTGAGTAATAAATAATTCACTCAATTTTGTGTTCGTGATTATATGGTATTATTGTTATTATATTTCCGTGGCCCGTGCAATACTATTGTTGCTCTAAAAAGGGATTCATTTATATATATATATATATTACTATAAATATGTCATCATTCACTGAATTGAAAACCCATTCATACAAAATTATAGTTAGAAAATCATGAAATCTAACTTCTCAATTTCAATTTCTAATTAATTCATAATGTAGCATATGCATGTTGAATTCATCCCCAAATTTTTATAATTGATCCTCAAAACACAAATAAAAAAAATCATTCGAATGGACCATGAAATCAAAGTTAGATATCCATGAAAACTAACCTATTAAATTTGGATCAAATGATCCGATTACACCATTGGTTCTACTTGGATCGACCATATACGCATGCATGTTGAATTTTGACTCCAAATTTTAAAATTGATCCTCAAAACAAAAGGACAAAAAAAAAAAAAAAAAATCAAATTCTTCAATTGGAACATGCAATAAAAGTTTTAATGAAAACTAACCTCTTAATTTTGTTGGATTAATATATAATAGAATGATTCGTCTGATTTCTTCAATGCCGACATTTATAAAACAAATTCGAACAGATTTCTTCAATGTCGTCTCTTCTTCTTCTCATAATCAACCCATGTCCAAATTGTTGTTTTCTTTTCACAGATTATACGAAAAAGTTTTCATGTATATAAAACATGGTGAATGAATTGTTATTAATAAAAAAAGAAATGAGCAGGAAATAATGGCAAGAAAATTTGTTGTTTCAATTGTGGAGAAGAGATGAAATGGGGTTAATGAATAGAAGATGAAATGAGGAGAAATAAAGATAAGTTTGTCAATATTTTTTTTACCCGTGGAGGTGAGATGATGAGGAGGGAAGATGAAGTGTGACAAACAAATCTTTCAATTTTGTCTCTCATGGAGGTTACTAATTTTCAATGAAGAGAAGATGAAATGAGGAGAGAGATAGATGAAGTGTTTGGTTATTTTGTTGCATGAAATATATCAATCAATTGAATCAATAAGATGTCTAATATTATATTGTAAATGGTTATCGTATAATCAATGCAAATTTGACATTCTTTTTGGATTGGTGAACTAATGTGTAATATTAGTCGAGAGAATCAATTGACAAGTTATATGAATGGTTTTGATTTTTTAACTTTATTGACATGTATATATAAATGTATAATATTATATTGTGAATATCTTAACTCAATAGCAAATTAGCAATTATCAAAATACCATTACAATACTTTAAGTTCATGGGTTTTTATACTTCAACATCAATCATATTAGTATATTAAACTTCCACATAAAATCATTTCAATTTTGAATCGTTTTTTTTTGGTCTTTTGTGTTTTGTGTCTTATAATGCCACATAATATTTCCCTTACCATCAAATATAATTGTCATAAATTTTCATTTATCAGGTTTGACTCTATCAATGCTACCACCGATTTTCATTTATCAGGCTTGACTCTATAAATGAAATCTTCTATGGACATTTGACACAATACTTAGCTAGATAAAGGACATCAAGGTAAAGCAGATGCCCTATGATGTTCAAACCTACATGAATAGCTCCATGGCGAACCTACTCCGTAATATTAGTGATATCCTGAGTAGCAATGATAAATATTTCTTCATTCACTCCCCTAGATTAACAAATGGAGTGGCACACATCTTGGCTCAGATGGGTGGGTACTCGGCTCCTGGTGGCCAAGAAATACCACTTCACTTACCCAGACAATGTCTATGATGCATCTTTCGCGGACCTTCTGAACAATCCAGTTGCACCAACTACTAATGCTTAGCCTTAGTTGCCTTACCACTATAATGCTCTTAAAACAACTGTCTTTATGTAATATTTTGCTCCTCTGACTAAGAGGTACTCTGAAATGCTCTTCAATGTGTAATATTTTGAAGACCTCAGCCTTGGCTATGTCTTATTAAGTATATATATATATATATATGTATGTATATATATATATATATATGTATATATATATATATGTATATATATTCATGTTTATTTAAAAAAAAGGACACCAAGGTGACATGTTTTACTCCTGCATTTGGAGGAACAACCACGAAGAGGAGCAATTTGGGTTGGGTTTTCTTTTTTAAAAAATAAAAACTTATAAGGGCATTTTGGAAAATTTCAATCTCTATAAAAGCAAGTACTAACAATATTATTGCTTTTTGTTAGATATATGATTGATTATCAATCATCGTTACCCACAGAGTTATAGGTTATTATGGAATATTACGAAAATTATGGATTTACAAAATCATGACATTTTTGTTAATTTGATTATCGATTACTATAACTCATGTGGCTGATTATATATCATGGTAAATGTATTACTCCCTCCGTTCTCAATCAATTGTCGTGTTAGGTTGTTGGGTCGATATACTAAAAGTAAGCATAAATATTGATTGATTAACAAATAGAAAATAAGTGCAAGACCCTATGCTATATGTGTAGGAAGAGAGAGTGTGAAATAGAGACAGTTAGTGAATGGCCTACATCACATGGGTTAGTGTAGGATGGGTAAGTTTCTCATTTTAGGTAACGAGAGAAGTACAATATTACAATATCCAATCCATTTAAGGAAACTACCATAAGTAAGTTTTTTATATTTTTTGGGCAGTGTGATAAATAAAATCAAATTACAATATCTATGTACAATATGAAAATGAAAACGGTTTATGTTATAATAAGAAAATTAACGAATTAGAAGTTTTAGAATTGGTATATGTCAGTTGAAACCAAGTGTATAAGAAAAAAAATGCCCTGCTTAACGATTTTGACAAAAACCATTTTGATTTATAATATTAGTCACATAATAGAAATGCACTTTAACAGTATTATAGAAAGAGTCTTGAATAATTTAGGTAATAAATAATGGCACCATCCTAAAAAATTCGTTAAAAATCATATTAATCCTAAAATAAAGTTAAAAAATGATATTACATCCACCTTTCTAAGAAGTTAGATAAAATGTTGAAACATCATTAATATTTGGCCAAAGTCATATATTGATTTGAAGAATTTTTTTTCCGATTTCTCTAATTAACTTTGTTTATTGTTTTTTAATTAAAAGAAAGTTTCAAACAAAAAACATATCTAATTAGAATGTGAGTATTATTTTGTAGAACCAGGAAATGAAACATCCCTCTTTTAGTGATCTAAATTACATTAGAAATTATATATGTTTACATGCAGAAGTAGTCTTTGTTTTTGCCAATAATATCAATTACTACTATGCAAGTATCAGCTAGATTAACATATGAATCATTTACTTGTTGCACACAAACAAAAACATCAAGGGATGAAAAATAAATCAACTGATAAAATGGAAAAGTTTTAGATAACAACGCAAAATCGAAATTTATCATTGAATAACACTCTTAAAATTTAAAACTTGAACTTTCATTAACTGCTTTATAGCATTCTCTAACAATATTACAAAAAAAAAGTCATATAATGAGCATCATTATAAAAATTTAGATAAAAATCATATTACAATCATCTTTTTTGGAAAGTGAAATAAAATCATTAGTTGGCTTAACACCAAATTAAGAATTTCTTTTGCTCCAACACTATGTCATTCAATCTTTTATACGAACCAAAATTTGGACCCCAAATTGTGCAATTATTATTTTTATTAGCACTGAAACGGGAATTTCTTCTTTTAGACGCCATTGTAGGAAATTGTTCTGTAAAGTATACTCCCTCCATTCTTGAATAATTGTCATGTAAGGTTTGGACACACATATTAAGAGCATATAGTAGGGGTTGTAGGTATTGTTGGCAAATAGTGTATAAGTATAAATAAAAAAATTAATTGAGTAAGAAAGAGCACAGTGGAGGGCTCCACATCACATGAATATGAGAAGAGTGTGTGAGAGAGATAAAATTAGTGGAGGGATTCATATCACATGGGTTCGGAGGAGTAAATTAAAATTTAAGGTAAAAAGATAATTATTTATGAATGCATGAAAAATAGTGTACAAGATAATTATTTGATGACCAATGGAGTCTGTGCAAACATATTATCACACAATGTTACTAATAGAATGAAAATATAATTGTAAGAATGAATGTTAAACATTTGCATTTAGTTACAAAATATCAGGATACGTGAAATAAGCAACATATTTGGTGCATTTTAACAAATAGAAAAAAAAAATAGTAACTGAAATCTATAACTGGAGAACATAATGAATTAAAAAAAGAAAAAATCACATAATACATGATGACAAATAAACATAATGTAACAAAGTCAAAAGTTGCTTTAAATAGAAGGATCTTTTCCATCATAAAAGTGTAAGTACTATTAAGAGAAAAGATTATGAAAGGTGATAGGATTACTCTAAAGCAAAGGGAGTATTAAAAATTAATTCATATTAATTTTGAACATGACATACAATGATACAAGACTATAAAACAGGTATATATAACGTTAATAATATAATGAGACTTTGTGACAGGTCATTGAAGATTATCATTTTTGTGCAATCACTAGCTCCCTTAATTAAATTGTACAATCCGCCAAAATTTTCTAAATAGATAACGTTTGAAGAAATTCCCCGTGCAAGTAGTGGTTGTCTGGTGGGTGGTGGTCAGTGGGTGACCTGGTGCATTGCAATGATGATGCAAGATTACAAGAAAGAGAGGGTGAGTGGGCTAGGGAAGCAGGAGTGAAAGTGGTTGCATGATTGAGTGCAGGTAGTGATGTGAATTGTGATTTTGTTTGAGCTTCTAAGTGAAACAATAGGCACATCGAAGACTTTTTTAGTAAACCTTTTTAAAGAAAAATGGTTGGTCAAGTGCCCACCATAATATTAGCTACATTAGTTACTGAACATATGGGTCGTAAGCCAATTTAATATATTCTTAATACACGATATGATTATAAAAAGGTTGCTTGGAATTTCAGGAATATAATGACGTATTATATAAAGAGAATAATATGATGAGACTTTTGTGACAGGTCATTGATGATTCCCATTTGTGTGCAATCACTCCCTTAAATTATACAATATGGTAAATTTTTCTATAAGATAATTAACATCTGATGAAGTTCCCCGCCGCAAGCAGTGGTATCCTGGTGGGTGGTGGCCAGTGGGTGGCCTGGTGTAGCGCAACAGTGGTGCAAGACAACAAGAAAGAGGGGGAGAGCATGACTGTAGAATGCAGGAGTGGAAGTGGTTCCATGATTGAGTGTTAGTAGTGGTGCAAATTACGATTTTATTTATATGGGCAGAGCGAAGAAATTTCCAGTCAACTTTTTTCTAAAATATTGTTGGTCACGACCACCATAACATTAAATATATGACTATAATAAATTAATAACTTTAATTCACAAGTTAATATTCAGACTATGATTTAGGAGAAACATACTAAAATTTTAAATTTATAAAACAAAAAATTCATGTGCAAGTTGCACGGGTCTAAAAGCTATGTTGTTTGTAAGGAAGTATTCCGAAATGTATAATTTCAAATACATTTTATGATTGACACTGTTTATGATTTATTTTTTCATACCATGTAAACATAAACGGACAATTTTAGTTACTTCTTTTTAGTTTCGTTGTAGCCATAGTCTTATTGAGCAAATATGCATGGGTCCAAAAACTAGTTACTAAAATAAAACTCCTTCCCACCCCCACCCCCACCCTCACCCCCACCCCCTGTTGTCTTCAATCCCATGTTTAAATATTAATCACCCTACAAATTTCTTATATGACACTTCCTCTGTCTTATAATATAGTTTTTGCTTTTCTTTATAGGTGTTCCAGAAAGATGTTTCTATTTCAAATCATTCTACTTTAATGTATTCACTTTTTTTTTTATAATGCTATCAATTATTTTCTTTCATTTAAGTTAATTTTGTTAGCTGAAACAATCAACACAATTTAACAAACTTTTTGAGTATATTTTTTTTTGTTAAAAATTAAAGTTGTTTACTTTCCAATAAATACAACATTAATCACAAATCAAGATATATTTCACTATCTTTAATTCCCATGAAATGAGAAACAAAAACTATATTATGAGATGAATGGAGAAGAATGCTAATTATACAAAGTCACATATTGAAGAACTAGGCATAAGTGAGTTAAGCGATAGCTTGTAAGAAAATTGTTATGAACAATTTTTACTATCTACAAGTACAGAGGAACCAAATTAATGTCTACACAAAAAAATTAGGCGGGTTTCAAGTACCCATTTAGCACAAAAGTTGACTCGTAAGTCGTAAGCCGTTCCAAATAGCACAAAAGTTGGCTCCTCACCCGTTCCAAATACCTGATACATATTCTCTGGGTCTACTATCTAACCTGTTTATTTAAAAACAAGGTATTTTACTACCCAATTTTTTCGAGGAGGGTCACCGGCTTATCGGTTCAGGTTTTGCAACTCGGGGTACTTTTGAACATCCCTAGAGTTTGGCGCACAATATCCGCACTTTCTCTAAGTTTAGCGCATCGTTTCTTGTGTAGGATGCAAAACCTCAAAAGTGACTTTTCTCAAAGTTGCGAAATTCAACCTGTGCAACGGGCTTGCATATTCGCATCGCAAACTATCTCTATCAAGAGCATGGCCTTTATGCCACGTAGAAGCCCAAATTGTAGTTGCTTAATAGCGGTGGCGGATCCAGGATTTGACCCACGTGGGTTCAAAGTGCTTTGAAAAAAAAAGTGAGATATATAAATTAAAATTTTTCTATGCATTAGCAATTATATAACACTTACCTAAGCATTAAAAAAATATAGATGTACAAATGGATAACTAAATCCTCATTTTTTTGGAAGAAACATAAATCCAACTAGCTAGGTATTAACTATTTGCAAACTAAAAATTGGAAGGCAAAAAATTCAAAAGTAATATGTAGAATCATGGCAAGGGATTAGTTTGGTATATAAAAACAATTAAGAAAGGGAAATTTGTTGTGTTTAATCCAACTTTATGTTTTCAAGTTTTGAGATGGTTGTCATAAACTTATAATAATCCAAACTCTTATCTTCTTTGCCGTTACAACATCACTATATAAAATTTGATGACTTCATACTATTTCGTTAAGATAGTACTTGACCGTGTGTGTTTCCAAAATAATAAAAAACTGAGATTATTATAAGATGGGTAAAAGTTGGGGTTATTTGGGTTCCTTTTTTCTTTAAAAAAAATGAAGTGAATACAGTACAAAACTTAAAACTAAAAGAAATCTAAAATAAAATTAAAAAGTACAGCTCTATATGAATCAAAAATAAAAGGAAAAAAAATAAAGTTGTGTAGAAAAGGAAAAAATTAAAAATAGTAATTGAAAAGGAATCAATTTGTCGAGACTCTGCCAACAGAAAAAAAAAAAAAAAAGAGAGGGAGAACGAGAGAAAAAAATATGGTAAAGGAAACAGAAAGTCCATGCGGTGTCGTTAGACAAGGGCTGAAGATTGCGGCCCAACAGACCACTGAACCAAACATCAAAACTCTGATCTAAGACGGAGCTAGATAATTATAACACGTCTTTCAATTTCGGTATTCTTTCAATTTTCTTCTTCTTTTTTCTCCAGATTTTCTTGGATTCAGTTGAACCCACTGAACCCACGCTGGATCCGCCCCTGCTTAATAGTTGCTTAAATTATTGCGCCTCTAGATAGGGGTTTTTTCACTTGCGAACATCCAATAATCACATTTTCTTGGACTTCTCCTAACAAGTCTCTTCTATACTCCCACATACACCCTCATAATTTTTAAAACACATTTCAATTTAACTCTTAAGTAATACAATTTTTAAGGCTCATCCATATTCTTCGAGACCTATTTTACCATGAGACCCAGGCAAAAAGGTAAAATTTCTAAGTGTTATTCTATTTCAAAAACATACGATAATCTCCCTGTTTTTCATTGCAGTTTCAATCGATTTATGTACTAATTATTTGTGGCATGATGTAGATCCTTAATTATTTTATACATTTCGACATTTTAAATGTTTTATCTTATTGCTTTTCGATGTGGTTTGATCACCCACCATGTATATTATTACTAAATCAAACCTGCAAATATCCAATCATATGCATAATCAAATAATCCTCCTTCTCCAAGTTTCAGTTCTACAATTTGCCCTCAAACTGTGGGGACATTCAATACTTGACGAATAACGATAATGAACATTTTAGGCTTTATGATCAATAAGCTTTGTATGCCACGCATCACTACAGTGACTAACAAGAAGGAGCATCAATTGAAAGGAACACGTGGTTGAGGTCCGTCCAAATTTTACGTCTTTTTAATTTCCTTAAACTTGGGCCATGCAGATAAGAGAATTCAAAAGCAACAAGCTAAAATCATTAATATTATCATACTACTATGTGATAAGATTATTCCTTAATCAATTCATCATCAGTAACTAAGCGCCAAGCGAAGTTGCGAACCAAACACGCAGAAGGAAATAGAAGAAATGAAGAAATTAAAGACAAAGTGGGAAAGAGAAAGAAATAAATACACATCACACAAGAGCCAAAGCTATATGCTCTAGCCAAGGCAATAGGACAGTTCGTTGATCAATGATTATGAAAACCGTCCAAATCATGTAGCAAAGCCATTAACATAACCAACTTTGATGGGTAGCTGATTATATGCGACTATTATTATACCATACTTATGATAGTTAGTCACTTACGCTAGTCTTGAAATAATTTAGTAGTACAATATAGAAATAATGTAAACATAGTTTGGTGTAAGCTTAAGCCCACTAATGATAATGGGATCATGAAAGCAATCAAGGCCCTACCAAATTTAACCACAAGTCCACAACACTACAAGGTTGTTTGTCAACACAATCATATATTTAAATCAATTGCTAGATTCCTATAATGTGATGTTTGGGCCATGGGTATTACCGCACACAACTATCACCAAAGGTCCGTTATAATATATCAATGGCCATGTCTACAGAAAAACTAAGGGTGTTTTAGAATGTTTTTTCTTATATAGATGGCGTAATTAATAGGCATAATTGACAAATCCAAAAAGAATGATATAATACATTTTCGTAAAAAAATGATAAATCATAGTTTTTTAGGGGAATTTTTATAGGAGGGTTGTCTGAAATAAGCTTGTTACTTCTGCAGTTCTACATAGTGTTTTTTTTGTAACAAGGAGAGAAAATCTAGGCGAACCCCCTACCGAGAGGGTAGGGGGGACCTAGTTACTTCTACCTAATTTATTTTAATTGCTTGATGTATTTGCAAACTATTTATAATATCTTTTAGTAATATAATATAATTTATCTACCAATAAAAGGAGAAATTATAATTATAATCTCAGCCAATTGTCATACTTTATGCATATATAGTATACTCCATCTCGCCTACCCATTTTATAATTTGCACAAGTAGGAGTCTTGGTGATCAAGCAAGTCTTGGTCGAATGGTATGGTTTGGTCTCATTACTTCAAGGTGAGTATGACCCGTATGAATGGTTATACCAGTAAGGTGTCAGTTTAGTATGGTCTTTCATCTTACTTCTCTAAAAAGAAAAAGTAGGAGTCTTGGTGTAGGTCCAAAATCTTTGATCGTAAATTTTGACTAATATGTAAGGGCATGTTCGTCATTGTTTTTGTTTTCAGTTTTTAGTTTTTATGAAAACAGAAAACCTAAAACAAAAAAACCAGGAAAGGTGGTTTCTCTTTTTTTTTGTCAGTTTTCAAAATTATCAATAGTCTAATAGGTGTAAGAAATTCTGATCCTTTATATGATATATATAATATGACTTTCAAAAACAAAACAAAAAAAACAAAAAGTAGAAAACCATAGTGTTAGTTTCAATATATATATGATTTCAGTAATATTAATTTTTTATAATTGTTATTAATATGTAATTAAAGATATAAATAATTAATAATATGCACTGGAAAGAAGTATAATTAGCGAATTTAATAGAAGTATTATGTATTTTTTAAGAATAGTATCGTTTGATGATTGACTACTCTAAATAATATTCATACACCTCCAAATATTGCCTCCCTTTTATAGTATTTCGTCTGATCTAGTTTCTCGTTTCCGTAAAAAAAAGTTCTTGTTAAAGCTCCTATGAGCTACTCCCTTTGTTTTTTTTATCTTTCTCACTTAAAATCTTGACACTGTTCATACTTAGAGAGAATCTTCAATTTATAAGAAAGAATATAGTCATGTGGGGTCTTGTTTGATTCGTCTCAATTAGTACTTTATTAATATTCAATCATTATAATTTTTACTAATATATAATGAAAGATATTTAAGTTCAAAGATGTGCATTGGGAGACGCGCACAGGAAAGTGAGAAGGATAAAAAAAATAGAGGGAGTATTTTATAGTTAAAAAGTAGCATGGCACACTCGGGGATAATTTTATAATAAATTTTCAAAATGAGCAAAATTTTATTCAGTTCTAATCACTTATCTCTAATCATTTTACTCATTTCTTTCCTCCTGATCTTCTTCTTCATTGTTTCTCTTACCTCCAATTTCTCTCTCCTCCATTGTTTCTCTAACCTCCAAATTTCTTTCTCCTTCATTTTTTCTCACCTCCAAACTTCTCTCTCCTTAATTGTTTTTCATCTCCAAAATTTTCTCCTACATTATTTCTCTCTCTTTAATGGATGGCAAAAACAAATACTGGAGCTCCTAATTTCGTCAATGACGGAATTATTCTAGATTTGAGAATCAACATTTAAGTTTCCCAAATTCTTCATGTGCAGAATCAACAATCGATAATGCAAAAGATGATTTAAGAATCAACACTATAGTTTTAGTTTTCTCCTACCTCCATTGTTTCTCTTAACTCAAAATTTCTCTCTTCTCTATTGTTTCTCACTTCCAAAATTATCTCTCCTTCATGGTTTCTCTCTCAATATGGTTAATCAAATTGATGAACTGTAAAATATGATTTGAGAAAGTGGGGCTTCATCAATGGCAAAAACAAATATTGAAATTTCGGAGTTCATGATCAATGGTGGACTTATTTTCATATTTGAAATCAATATTAAAGTTTCAAAATGAGCAAACACTTATGCTCATTTGAGAAAATGAGCGAAAAAGTTTGCTCATTTGGGCAAAAGCGTTTGCTCATTTTCTCCAATGAGCAGAAATGTTTGCCCATTTGAGAAAGTTTGCTCATTTGGACGAATGAGCATAAGCAATTAAAAATGAGTAGAATTTTGCTAATTTGGGGAATTTCAAATGAGCAAAAACCAATTTTGGGTGTACCATAAGCATGATACACCCGGGTTTACTCTTAATTACTACCCCCACCCGGGTTTACTCTGTTGTCTTCAACCTCCCATTACTATCACCACCCACTGTTGTCTTCAACATTTTTGGGTGTGCCATAAGTGCTTTCACTTTATTCGACTTATTAGGTTTTTTCTTTTTTATTAATAATTGGTTATGTATCTCCTTTTATAAAAGGTTGTTCTTCTCTTTTAATTATTTATTACACTAATTTTTTTTATGATAGAGTTTGACATGAAGATGTTCTAATTTTCTCATTATTAATAAATGTAGCACAAAATACTTTTTTTTTTAAAGTTTTTATTATAACTGTATAAGGAAGAAAGTTGAAGCACACTTTTCTCAAGGGAAAAGATAAAGGCTTATACTTTAAAAATATATTTATGAGTTATTGGAAGCTTTTTGTAGGAAGATGAAAGATAAGGACATGCGCAGCCACCATAAAGTATGAATTTAGTTAGTTCTTTCCAATGCCAATCGATATCACATTGTTCCCTCATGAGAAGGGTCTTCTCAAATTATATCTTATTGTTCTTTCGACGGGTCTTAACATTATATTTTTTATCACCTTTATATAAATTTAGAAATTAGATTTACTTTCTTTAAATATTTAACTGATTGTTAGGCCTGGAAAATTCCCCAAGTTATCAGATAAGATAAAGACGTAATTGTTGAGTTGGCAATGAACATTTTGTCCCAAGTACAAGCTATAATATGGTAGTTGGATAATGACTTGTGCATTGAGTAGTCAAGAATTTGACACCTCTTATACATTTTTCTTAGTTTTTTTAAGTAGTTGAAGAATAATCAAATAAATGTCATGTCACATGGTAACATGACACCATGTAAGCAGTTGAGAGGAATGAGGTGATATGAGGCGATTCCCTCGAGTTTTTCTTGTGAATATGTTCAAAAATATGCATACATAAATATCATAGTTTAACTCTTGATTACTTTCTTTTATTTTGTATTGTAAAAACTTGAGATGAATTCAATAATATATTAACAGTAACCAAGTATCATTAACATGTTAATTAGCTCATTGGTAAGAGTTTAATATTTTGTTGCACAAGGTTATGAATTCAAATCCTCTTACAATGAATTTTTCTTAAATTGTGTGTGACTTTTCATAAGCTATAATAATTCTTTCCAACTAAAGTACTATGCCTTCCGTTTCAAAATATATACAACAAACCTTGTCTTGTACACTTCACGAGGCACAACTTATAAGTATCTTAATTACTCCGATCCCTCAGTTTCTTTTTAATGTACACACTTTCATTTTTGGTATATTTCTTTTAAATCTACACATTGCTGCTTTTTTTTTATTCTATTTTTTTTTATAAAGGAAACAAACAACTAGGGAGGTTTCCACATAGTGGGCCACCCTAAAGCATCCTTGCGGATGATTACAGAGAAAGGGAAATCAGAAACTTCAAACCAGTAGGTAAGATTTATCTTAGTATGACCCCTGTGAGCCAGCCAATCCGCAGCAGCATTAGCTTCCCGAAACACGTGCCGAATTTGAACGTCTTCAAACACCTTTAAATCTTCACCTGCATCTAAAATAATAGCATTAATAGTCCAAGGAATTTTCCAAATATTTTTAATGGACTGAATAACCGCCAAGGTATCCCCCTCTATCACTATATTTTTCAACCCCAAAGAAATAGCCCCTCTAATACCTTCCCTCAAACCTCTAGCTTCCGCAACCAGAATAGACACCGAACTATCCAGAGCCCCAGCGCCACACATCATAATATTGCCTTGGTCATCCCTTATAATAAAACCAAAAGAGGCTTGACCATTGGGGAGCTTAAAACCATCAAAATTAAGTTTAGAATACCCAGGCGCAGGAGGATTCCAAACCAGTTGATCTCTAACCTTAGGCTTAACAGAATTTGAACTCAAATTATTTGGCTGGTTAAAATGGAAATGAGAATCACAATCCTCAACTGAAGCTCCAAATCTTCTAACTTTATCTACAAAAGCTCTGATCATCATACTAACTTTAGAAGGAGAACAGGAATCCTATGTCATCCACTTTTAAATATTTTACTTAAACACATAATTACCAATCATATAGTAGAAAATATATGGAAAAATTGATTTAAACAGTCCCGACTATGAGAACCCTGACAAAAACAGTCCCAAATTCAATGTAACATTGACTAGTCCCAACTTTGAGGAGTGTTTTACAAAAGCGGTCCAAGTTTACTAGTAACCGATTTAAGCGGGGGAATGGTAATATAGTAAGGGGAGGTAGGGGAGGGGGTAGTGTGGTGGAAGAGGAGGGCGTTGGATGGTAGGGGAGAGGAGGAGGGAGCAGTAAAGGAAGGAGGGAGGAAAGAGGAGGAAGAAGATAGAAAAAAAAAATTAGCAACTTACCTGCTGGGATTACTATTGTAAAATACCCCCACAGTTGGGACTGAACAATATTAAATTAAAGTTGAAACTGTTTTTGTCAGGATGTCCATAGTTGAGACTGTTTAAATAAATTTTTCCAAAATATTATAGCCTTGGTAAATCGATAAATGGGTGTAAAAGTAAGAATATTGCAAGAAAATATGTATAAATAAATTCGAAACCTCAACCATCCTGTACCGCTAAATGCACCAGTAGAACTTGACCTCCAAAATTATAATCTTTCTTAGGCTAGCCATTGAAATGATCCAGTGAAAGCTGAAGATGACTAATAGTTGAAAACCACCAATCAGAAAGTCGTTTCTACATCATTACCGTCATCTCTAATGGTCACTTTATCAAATTTTTGCTGAACTGCCAAGGAGGGAAACCTTTTCGTGATGATGTTTCAAAACACTAACTTTACTGACAAGCAAAATGTTTCCATTTTCCACTAACCTAATAATATTACCTACTTCCTCCGTTTCAAATTAAATGCAACAGTTTCCATAAACTGTAATTTCAAATTAAATGCAACATTTTACTTCTTTCTATTCTTGGTAAAGTTTTTGAGTGCAAAATTACGAATATACCCTTACTAAAACTAATTAAGCCTTATTTAACTACACTAATTGTTGTGGTCCCACTTTCTCTCTCCATATTAAGTTAGTCACATACCCTTACTTTTTCTTAATCTAACCTTAAGAAATTTTGCCTAGGAGAATGTGTCATCCAAATTGTTGCATTTAATTTGGAACGGAGGAAGTATTACCTATTACCTCTCTTTCTTCTTTTTTTTCCAATAATTATGAATTAATCTATACGACACTGGTAGATCAGGTCGCGTGCAATACAAAGATGTAAATAAATTTATTTCTCCGTTCAATAATTATTGCAACATACTTCATTGACACATTTTTTAAGAAACGTGCGTGAAGAGGAGAGAGATAGAGATATATAGATAAAAATTGAGGGCAATGTGATAGGAGAGATAGAGAGAAGATATTACCAAATAGAGAAACGTTACAATTGGAATTCCAATTGTGGGAAACGTTGTAATTAATAAAGAATAGAAGAAATATAAGTTTATCATTATTATGAAAAAAAAAAAGTTGAGTTTGTCAATTTTATCTCTATTATATAAGCCAAGGGGGGAGCAATGGTGTCCCCCTTGGAATTTACTTAATTACCCCTCCACAACATAAATATTACTCCCTCTGTCCCAGAATACTCTTTACACTTTCCTTTTTCATCTGTCCCAGAATACTCTTTACACTTCTATTTTTGGATATGACCCACTATTATTTTAATCCTTCTACCTTTTAAACATTGGCCCACACTCTCTCTCCTCCAAATAAAATAATACCACTCCTATTACATACCAACTCTAATAATGGCCCACATTCTCTCTCCTTAAAATAAAATAATACTACTTTTACTAACTACTAACTCCTATCACATCTACTTTTCAAAAAAATAACAATTGATAACCAAACAACAACTTATCATCTAAAACTACGTGCTTTGATAAGTGTCAAGAGTATTTTGGGATGGAGGGAGTATATTCTAAAAACTTGACATTTAAACCCTTCTACATTGCAAAAACTTGCCAGTTTCAATAAAATTTAATTGGCCTTAATTAGCAACACAATTAATGCAAATTGCACTACTGTCTTTGACTAAAATAGTAAATCAAAAACTTACCATAACAAAATAGGACACTGAAACAGAAAATACATAGAAATAATGTTGAATTGAACAATACAAAAATCATAGGTGCTTCTTTAAAAAAAATATCAATTTGAAACACAAACTCAAAAAAACACATCAGTGCTCCCGAATTGCTTGCAACATCTCAACACTCTCAGATTCTGAATACTACACTTTGAATCAAGGTACGTATTTTGTTTACTTATCTTCTTGCTCAATAGCACATGCTTCTTACTCTATATTTACAAGAAAAAGAATGAGTTAGATGAGAAAATAATAGTCCACATAAATGTTACAACTATGAATAGCACTTAGAAATGTTAAGTGAAACCCATGAATAGAACTTTTATTTGCCATGAAAAAAGCTTCCCAGTTGTGCAATAAAATATATCAATTGAAATGCAAACAACCAATAGAGGTCGGTAATCCCAGTAATACATTTTTTTAGTTGTAAAATTAATTTTTTTTAAAAAAGAGTACAAACAATAAATTTTGGAAAAAACGTAGAACTCGCTGATACACATTGAATTAATTTTTAAAAAAATACATAAAAATTAGAATTGTAAAAATTAAATTAAAAAGGTCCTAAATCCCGTAAAAAAAAGTCCTAGATAAATACAATCGAGTTTGAAAACTACAATAAAAAAAACGAATCTACAAGGAAAAATTTCTAAGAATTTCTTTCAATTACATGAAAATTATAATTGTAAAATTTAAATTTTAAAAAATTCAATTTTTGGAAGGTAGAAATAGTGCAAAACTACGGTCAGAGTAAAATTATGAAAATAAGAGAGAGAGAGAGAGAGTGATGTTATGTGAGTGAAAATGAGGATTTTAGGACCATGTGAGAGGTATAGGTATGAATAAACTTAGAATGGTTGATTAAGATTTTTATGTAAAATATAAATTGGTTTATAAGAGGTATACGTAGGGTGTTGGGTAGAACATGTAAGTATTTCAATTTTTCTTACTCACAAAATGAAGGAGAACTTAGATACGAACTTTCGTTTTTGGTTTGTTTTACTACTGAGTAATAGTTATGCCTAAAATGTAGCCGCACGCATAGCGTGCATAAAAAGCTAGTTTAATAAAGTGAAAGGGGTCTTTCTTGAGGAGGAAATTAGGGGAAATCTTCTAAGAAGAGCCTAATAAAAATCGAACTAAGGTCTCCCACTTGAAATTTAGCAACTGTACTTCTTGTTGAGTTTGTCATTTGTTAATGAATAAATAGTTAATAAGATGAAAATTGAGAACATACACAGTATTAGTGCAACCCTGGGCGTATGCGGGAAGTGCGACTGCTTAGGGCTTAGGACTGTAAGGGGCCCAAAAATGCTATTATCTTATGAAAAATATATTAAAAAAATTCAAAGTTGAGTGCACGTATTCTCCAGGATTTCCATTTACAAACTCTGAAATTGTTTTCCATAATTGCTTCCTCAATCGACTAATCATCATTCAATTTTGCCTCAATCAAATTTGAAAATATGCATGTGTACCAAATAATTATTTTCACAATTTCTTATATTTTTTAACCCTTAATATTGTGCATGGAAAGTAATAAATGTTGTACCATAATCTCCCAGAATTTTTGGTACAATTAGATTTTCTTTAAACAAATAAACAAAGAATTATTGGTATGTGTAGACACATAATCGTATCTCCCCTTTTAGCACCCAATGATGAAACATATCGTCGTCTTAATTAGTCTGGTCCATAGGAAGAGCAGTCCAACAAGCTAAACTCAAAATCGTTTTAAGAACATAAAGTCTATTTATTTATCTCAAGTCCAGTTTTAAAAGCCCAATTAATTCACTACAAAAATTAGAGCATTATAGAAATAAATTTTGACAACAAATTTTTGAATTGTTGATAGATAGCAAGATAGATTATTTTTCGGTTGCCTTTTATAAAGTGACATTCTTTTACTCTAACTTCCAACAAATAAAAGCAACATATATATTTTTGATTTGTTCCTATTGGAAACTAGTTGTTTTACTATTTATTGTTAGATGGCAACATATTTTCAATTTGTTGCCACTTAACAACAAACTATGACAACAAATATTTAATTTGTTGTCATTAGAAGCAAGTAATTTTACTATTTGTTGCTAGGTGGCATCATATTTGCGATTTGTTGTCATTTAACAACAAATTACGACAACCAATTTTTAATTTTGTTGACGTTAGGAACAATTAATTTTACTATTTATCACTAGATGACATCATATTTCCGATTTGTCGCCATTTAGCAACAAACTATGACAACCAATATTTCATCTGTTGACATTTATAAACAATTAATTATATATTCTATTGATAGATGACATCATATTTTCAATTTGTTGCCATTTAGAAACAAATATGAAAATAGATATTTGATTTGTTGCTGTTGAAAACAATATATTTTATTGTTTATTGCTAAGATAAAATCAGATTTTTTTTCTTAAATTGTGTCTCATATCAAAGAAAGATGGGCCAAAGTATCACCTTAAAAGCTAAACAAGTTTCACATACAATTATCAGTGCTATTAGTATGGAACATCATGCAGACTTGTAAATGGACTGACTCACCTCCTCATTATTGGTATGTCAAACATATTTCTCATATTATCAATCAATTAACAAAAAAACATAAGGTTAACCTATGTTAGATAAATAGTGCAATAGTCAAAGTATAAGTTTGTAACAATTAAAAACGATTAATAGCTTTTTTCTATTTTTAGCAACCAATGTTAACAATTTGTTGCTAATTCTGGCAACAAATATTAATAATTCATTGCGATATGTAGCAACAATCATTCATAACTCGTTGCTAGAGTTGACAAAAAATGCGCCAAACATAGCAACCAGCATGGCAATAATATTTTAATGGATGCGATATGAGAACGAAATTGTTTTGGATTTTGTAGCTAAAATCATATGGCAACAAGCCTTTTAGCAACAATTATTTCTAATTTGTTACTAACTCGAGTTGGCAACAAATTTCTTATGAATAACAACAATTTTTAACAGTTTCTAAATTCATTTATTTTTGTAGTGATTATTCCTGATAATTATTTGTATTTGTAGTAAATATTTTCTAAAGGATATTCTGAAAATAATTTTTTATTCCTTAAGAGAACAGATTTCCAAATCCAAAAGATAATATTTAATAAGGATAAAAAGAATCTTTTAAAGATTGGACAAACAAATAAAACCGGTCATATCTTCGGATGCGCTTTATGCGCCCGAATGCGTCTGGAGCACCAACGTTGCGCACGCGCGACATCATGACGGCTCTGCCCATCGTGATGTGCGCCGCACATCTTGATGCCTTCCTTGCAACACCGATGTGCGTCGCTGATGCGTCAATTTCAACAGGCCTGTACGCCGTGAATCCTTAAATCATATTCGGTTTCTTCCGTTTTCCCCATAAATAGACTCGTTTTCACCCGATTCTGTACACACTTTCCTACAAACTTTTCCTATAACTTTCACACTCAAATATCCTCCAAATACACTCCAAATAATTGAAATACATAATCTAAAACCTCCAATTTCCATTAAATCTCCATTCAAACTTCAAGATTGATCCTCCTGTAGATTGTTATTCAAGACCAATGCGACAAAGGTACAATTTATGAGGGCTAATTCCAATTTAATTCTTATTACAGTAACAATATACCTTTAATGATGTAGATCCTCAAAGAAATTAATGCTCTCTTGTATATTCTTCACCAAACTCTAATATTTCTTTTCCTTTATCTTTCTATATTATATTACTCCCTCCGTCCCAGAATAGTCTGAACACTTTCCTTTTATGTTTGTCCCAATTTAGTTTGACCACTTCCATTTTTGGCATGCTCCCACTATTAATATATTATTTTTTTTACACATCTTTGGCCCACACTCTATCTTTTATCAATAAAAAGTTACCCAACTTTCTCTCTCCTTAAATAAAAAATACCCCACCAACTCCTATCACATCTACTTTTTAAATAAAATAACATTTGATAACCACACTACAACTTATCATCTTAAACTACATGTCCCAACAAGTGTTCAGATCTTTCTGGGACAGAGGTAGTAATTATATCATATGCATGGTATATGCTTTATTGCTTTCATCAACTCACATGTTTATTTTTTCTAATCAAATATCTAAATCAATGTTCTAATGCTAAATGCAGATAATTTGGACAATTGGATTAAGTTCGCAGTAATTTGTTTGCTTAAATAACATGCCACCAAAAATTAGTCTTTTGTGTTTAACAAACCAACATAGGCAAATTTTTATATTGCATGAACATATTACTTGGTTGTTTATTAGCATTAAACTAGACATGTATCGTATTAATTAGAGACCAACAATGAGCGAATGTGATTCCTGATCATATTCGTACCCTCACCCTCAAACTCAATATTTGGTTCATTGAGCACTTATGAAGTCATGAAGGGGAAACCTACATTAGATAAGCTCCTAAGTTGTCTCTTTGGTTTCTCAAAATCCAATTAGATTTATAAATCTTCCTTTAAAGACTTGTTGGCGTCTTTTTTATTTCAAAACACTTTTTAAACTAAAACCTTTACAATGAGGTAGTCAACACGCGCTTATCCCATGTAGGCAATAAAAACACGCCTACAAGTTGATTTTTAGTTCTTTAAAAGTGCACAGAAGTGTTGTTATTTACGAAGTGGCAAATTAATACAATCTCATGAAGATATATAATTGAAGCTTCTATTGCTTACTAAAAAATAAATTAATGTTCGAACAAAGAGAGGAGTAATTAGTTCTGTTTTTATTGTTGATTGTATATCTTCAAAGATTTTGAGTGTGTTTTCTCGATTTCTTCGAGCTTTTCACCCTATCTTCAGGGATTTTCGAGCGGTCATTATGGCTGAGTATATTATTAATAAACATGAAGATTACGAAGGCGGGAGATGTAATTATCTCCTTGCAACTTGCCGATGATGACATTGAGAACCCAAACATCTCCTTGTCAATTGTTGGAAAGGTAATGACTAAAATACAGTATAATTTTGAAGCTTTTAAGGGCACTATGAACGAAATTTGGGCAATCTCGAGAGGTGCAATTTTCTGCACTATTGAGAACAATATTTTCATTGTGTAATTTGCTCATTAGAAGGACATGGAAAAAATTAATTAAGGCCGCCGTTGGACTTTTGATCAACAATTGGTGATGATGGGAGAGGTTGTTGGTAGTATGCAACCAATAGAAATCGAATTGTCTCATTTCTCTTTCTGGTTACGTATATACAATCTTCTTCTTGACTGTGAAACTGAGAAGGACGTCTATACAATTGATAGGGGCATTGGAGAAATGATTGAAATTGAAAAGGATGAGATAGCATGGGACAAATCTGCTCGAGTTAGAGTGATGCTTAATATAACGAAGCCTATCCGCAGGATGCAACGTATTCGTAATAAGACAAGAGGGATACCTATACCTTCTATTATGCCTGCGGACACCTTGGGCACATTGATCGTACGTGACTGTGTAATTGAACCTGAAGTAGAAGTGGTGCTGATAAGCAGTTGGGATCTTGGCTTCGAGGCTCACCTCATCATGGTCGTTTAAAGATGCAAGAAGAGGCTGATTTAGGGAAAACGCTACAGCCTAATCCGTAGAACTTTTGCATGAACACTGTTGTTTCGACTGATGAGCAAATAACGACTGAAACCTTGATTTTAGAGAAGCTAATTGAAGAAGCTATAGGGACATTTTGTCATGAAATTTCGCAAAATCTGGGAGTCCAATCTCCAATCCCTGCCCCTTGCTTTTACTATTGGTAGCGACGACTCTTCCAAAAGTTCGGAAAAATTAAAGGTTTCTAAGAAGGAAGTTATGACTAAAGGGGTGTAGATTAATGGGGTTCAACCTCTAACGGGGGTGGATGGTAAAAAAAAAAAAAAGATAGATGGCAGTAGATGAAGATGAGTTCTCTTTTTGGGGGGAATAGTAAAGAAAAGTCATATTTTGATCGATAATTCAAACCTTTATATTACACATGTTCAGGCGGATGTTGGCGAGGTCCGACCCCGCCACTCATTTAGAATACCCTATGTTGGAATTGTCGAGGCTTGGGCAACCCCTTGGTTGTTCAGAGGCTCCGGAGATGGAGTTACACGTATAGCCTTGATAAGGTCTTTGTCTCTGAGACCATAATTAGTAGTAGTGATTATGAAGCTTTGATAAGTCGTTTGGGTTATAATCTTTAGGTTGACAATATTGGAAATTTTGGTGGCCTTTTCCTCTACCAGAACAATGACACAATAACTTTTGTTCTTATTTATTTGTCAAAGAATCATATTAGTGGCGATTTGGTGGGGTCTCGTGGTGGTTCATGGCGTTTGGGATCTACGGGTGGCCGAAGGTATCACAAAATTACAAGACTTGGGATTTAATACATTCTTTTAGTGATTATGAAGGCCCACTTCATTTTGGTGGGGATTTTAATGAAGTTTTTAGCTTGCACGAATTTGAGGGGGATGTGGTAATGACCGACCAAGCATTTATGGGTTCTGTGGGGGTGATGGAAGAGTTAGTTCTTCGTGATTTAGGTTTCACAAGTCCATGATATACTTGGGAGAGAGGTAAGAAAATCTTCTTTTACTAATGCACATGTGGATCATTTGGCTCACATAAATTGAGATTATGCTCCAATTCTGCTACATTTACTTGGAAACTATATACGTCGAAAAAAATCGCAAAACTTTTCGCTTTGAAATGGCGTAGCTGTTGGATGAAGAGCATGAGAAAGTTGTTCAAACCAGATGACAAGTCTTAGATAGGACTAATTTTGTTGAACTGTTGTGTATGATTTGGAGGCTTAGAGTAAATCAATGTTTGAACATCCTGATATATAAACAAATAAATGTGGTGGAAATAAAAATATTAGAAGCTCAGAAAGGCTCCCATGAGAATGATAATGAAGAGGAACCTAATGTTTTAGTCCAGTTAAATGATTTAGACGAGAAGCATGAAGCTAACTGGCACTTACGATCTAAAGTTGAGAGATGGTGACAAAAACACTGAGTACTTCCACCATAAGGCCTCTCAGCGTAAGAGGCGTAATTACATCCATGGCCTTTATGATAGTTTTGGAGCTTGGCGTAGTGATGATGAGGATATTAAACAGGTTATCAATGATTATTATAATGATTATGTTGAAATAGATCAAGATGTGGCTGAATTCAAAGGCAGCTCTATAAAGCCTCATTAATCAAAATGCACTTTTTGTTAAAATGGTTATGATTATGTACCTTGTGCTTTTGATATGTATAATGATTAATAAAGCTTCATTATGTACTTCAATGAATTTTATGAATGAAATGGATATGGTTTTCGTGAAATTGCAATATATGTCAATACTTGGTGCATTGATACCCATACCAAAGCAAAGTGTTTAGATACCAACTTTAAGCTATTTCAAGTTTAACAAAATACCCACTTTAAGGTACTTGAAGTTTAACAAAATACCAACTTGTAAACAATGCTTAGACATTCACAAAAAACCATAATATACCATTGATTCACAATTTCACACAATGTAAACAAGTGTTAACAGTTAGGCTAAGTAGTTGGCAGAAGTTGTGAAGGTGAAATCAATGCATCTTTTTCTTACCTTGAACAGGTTGAGACGAGGAAGGGTCCTGTCTTGTTTGATTTCCCCTTTTCTTTTCTTGAATTAGTTGAGATGAAGAAGGGTCTTGGCTTGCTTGTTTTCCCCTTTTCTTTCCTTTAATTAGTTGAGATGAAGAAGGATCCTGGCTTAACTTGTTTCCTTTCTTCTTACTCTGAACTGGTTTAGATAAAGAAGGGTCCTGGATTGACTTATTTCCCTTTTTCTTGCTCTGGGAAGCTTGTGCATTAGTTGACCCTCCTGTGCATGTCATGGCATTGTGCCTAAAGCTCTTGCACTTCTTACACTGAACAATGCAACTTCTCTTCCCCTTTCTTTCTTCATCCTCACCTATCTTCATGTTCCTACAAGGCCTACCAACTCCCCTCTTGATTGTTGGTGACTGAATTGTAGGAAGGTTAATATCAGGCCATTGTTGAAAGACCGGCACTGACTTTTCAAGAAAACCATGGATCAAATTGCCAAAATGGTATCAAGTCGATCAGTGCCATACTTTTCAAAAAAAAATGAACATTGAAGGGCTTGGGTGGGCCTTCTTCCAAGTTGCAGCTAGATGCTTGCAACAGTACCTTCTCCCTACCACTAGTACAATAAATGCTTATTGTTGCGGTCATTAAGTGGCCAACTGCGGCGGTTTTGGCCACACAACAATTAAGGGCGCAGCAATAGGTAATTAACCTATTGCTGCGGTTTTAAACCGCAGCAATAGGCCAAGATATTGCTGCGGTTCCTGGCACAAACCACAGCAATAGGTTATGCCTATTGCTGCGATTCCTAGCCAAAATCGCAGCAATATGTATTTTTTTTAATTAAAAATTAGGACTATTGCGCGGTTTTGGGTAGAAACCGCAGCAATAAGTGCACGTTTTTTTTAAATTTAAGTATTCATACAATTTTAAACCTTAAAATGCAAATTAACCAAAAGTAACTAAGACGAACTAGTACAACATATTGAGTTTATGAATCGACTTGAAAAATAAAAAATAATGAATATAAAGAATTACAATATCTAACAGATAAAATAAAAAAAAAATCAGATATTCTAATGAGCAAATCAAAATAGAACTAATTTAACATAATTACATACAAAAAATGAAAAAATAAACTAAATAAAAAAAGAATTCAAAGAAAATGAAAAAATGAAAAAAGTGATTATACATCTGAGTTATTACGTAAAAAAAAAAATGAAAATGAAAAAAAAATTAAAAATGAAAACGAAAAACCAACTGTACATCAAAGCAGATCAACAGCGAAGGGTGGTGACTGAAGCAAAGGTTGAGGCTGACGCGAGGCTGAAGGTGAAGACCACGAGCGGCGGCGAGCGAGGCTGAGGCGAACGACGGTGATGAGGCCGGGCTTCGCGTGGTCGAACGATGAGTGACGAGGCTGCTAGCCAGTTACGGTTTGCTGGTGGAGAAACGACGGCGAGCGAGTAGAGACCGCCGAGATCTATAGGCCACAAGTAGTCGAAAGTTAGAGGAGAGAGATTGTTGAGGATTTCGAGGTGTAGAGCTTGGAGGTGTTCGGAAATGGCGGATGAAGAGGAGGAAAGAGAAAAGTCGGAGTAGATGGAGGTGTAGTTTTCATTGGAGTGCTGCTTGTCGTGTCGTTGATTGGAAGAATCACTGGCGATGGAGATGGGAATTGAATGGGATGGGTCATGGGTGGGATTGAGAGAAGAAGTAATGCTGTGAGAGATAGAGAGGGAGAAGAAGAATGAGCGGCCCCTAAGGTTAAATGAGGGAAGTAAAAGGAAACCTAGTTAGGCCCCATTTATTTTTAATTTTAAAAGTCTATTGCTGCGCTTTTATGTAAGAACCGCAGCAATAGGTTCAAATATTTTTTTGTTAATAATATATTGTTGCGGTTCTTCAAATAGTCAACTTTTTTTTAAAATAATTTTCCGTTGAAACCATATTGTTGCGGTTTTCGGCCGAAACCGCAGCAATATGGTTATTTTATATTTTACCTTTTCTTTTTACGTGATATATTGATGCGTATGGGTAAAACCGCTACAATACCACCGCAGCAATAAGCAATTATTCTATTAGTGCACTGTAGGCCATAAATGAGTGCATGCAACTTCAATGGACTGTGAACAAAATACATATTGTCAAAAAGAAATCCACCAAATGCAAGAGTAAAGAAGAAAACATGAACAAATCCAAACAAAAAGAGTCCAGTCTAATCTTGTGTCTGTCTGAAAGGACAAACCATTGATCTCCTCTTCCACTATCTTGTAGCACATTTTTCAGATGCCATACAAAAAAATTCATGTCTCATTATCTTCACCAGATACAATAGCTCAAGCAAATGGAAATAACTAATTGCTAAATCTGAACATGGGTTTGTGATCTTCACCACTTCATAATATTAACAAATGCAAGAGGCTTTTCAAGGTCATTTGGAGGTTTTCCAGGCACAAAATACAGCTGAACATGGGTTTGTGCTCTTCACCAATTCACAGTATTTGCGCAAGTGGCCATAAGAAACATCATTTGCACCATGAATTTCAAGCAATGCTACAATTCTCATTTTGTACAGGGTACCAATGGACATTTCAACCCTGAATATGTCCCAAGGAAGCTTACTCATAGAGTTTGCCGAGATGGCGTTGTTTGCTCTAATATCCTCCATTAAAAATCCTTAATGCCCAAGCTGAATTGACCATGGGATTTCTTGTCTCAAGTCCCAAACATCTATGTTCTTGGTTTTGTATTTGATAGCCCATAGGCAACCTACTAACATGTAGTCTCGACTCACATCTCTCATCATTACATCTAACTGTATATTTAAAGTTGCTAGCTTTTTCCACCACAATAGAAAATCCACATTGGATGCAATAATCCCTAACTACATCCCTTAAATGTTGTTTGTTAGTAAACAATTGCCATGGCTTTGTGCAAATATTTCTCCATTCTTGATAGGTGTACATTTCTCCATTTTTATACATCTTAGCCAAATTAACTTCCGGAACATCATCACCTGCCTAATTTTCCCAGATATGTCCTTCATAAGGATCAAATGAATCTTGGACCATTGATCAATATGAATCATCACCCTACTCTCCATCAAAATCATGTCCATCAGCATCATAATCCTTTACACTCTCAGATACATCAGAGCATTCACTTTCAGTGGGTGTATAACCTTCAGTATCAGTTGACTCAAAGTCATCATCATCTCCTAGGTTAGAATGTAAATTTGCATTGCTAGCCTTTTCTCAGCTAACTCCATCCTCCTAGTCCTAGCTACCTTATCAAGTGTTATCTTACCCGCCCACACTGCTCCTTCAACCCACTGAACTAACCACCAATCCTTTACTCTTTGCAGTGGTCTTGGGTATCCTCTTAGAGGAGCATAACTTCTCAGGTACTACACTAACCCTCTTATCTGGGTTATTAACATCAGTGGTGGTCAAATTTTGCTCATTCTCATAGGATTCGTCGATTGATATCCCTAACAACCTACCTCTTGCAAACTCTTTCTTACCTCCTCTTGGTTTGCACTTATCCTTACCCTTACCCTTACCCTTACCCCTACTAGTTCTAATAGGAGAGATAACCAAGTCTGCCCACTTATCCTCACAGGCATGCATAATTGCTATGTACTATTAGTTTCATTATAAATCATCACTGGGTTAATACTATCAATATTTGGGTTTGACTTGGAATTTGAGGGTCCATCAACTAACTAAACCTCCCTTTGTCTACTGCTTTTCCTAAGTGTTTGCTTATTGGGGTAGTGACAATTGTGAATCCATGGATGCTTTACCCTTAGCCTGAGTTTTCCTCAAAGAAATTGCAACCTTCACAACATTTGTTTCATTTTCACCCCCATCCATCCATACATTAATCACACCTTCATATCATGTAAATTGTTAAACATTTTCACCAAATGAGCATCTATTACTATCTCAATGTGTTTCATCTTATAGAGACACACAAATTTTGGGTTATTAGGCACTAGGGTTATTATTTTAGCAACATTGTCCCAATAATCAATAATTATGTCCACAAACATTACATTATCAACATCCTCAACAACAACTTCAACATCAGACTCTTTATATTGAAACACAAGAACAACCCTATCACCCATTTTGCAATTTGTAAAAGCAAAATTCAGAAATAATGTATATGACAACAGAATATAACAACCATAACAACATATGTAGCAGCAAAAAAAAACCCTAATTTTTGGAATAAATCAACATTTCCCACCAAACATGCGTAAACCCTTATAACAAAGCCCCACAACCAAACAATAAAGAAATATACCCAAATCAAACAATCATTGACATAAGTTTAAAACAACAAATAGTTCACTTATGATAAGTCAATGATAGTTGTTATTTTAGGTGCATTTCTAAGTCTCATTTAGCCTAGTTTAGAGCATTTAGGACTAACTCATGCATCATTTTGGCTTCTTTTAGTTCTATGGCACTTCACGAGGTATTTTGTGGTGTTTGAGTTAATTTTCAGGTTAATAAAGCATATTGGATATCTTGTGACGAGTTGGGGATGCATGACCATGGTGATAGGCTGAAGCAGGTCAACACGGGCGTGTCATTTCCTTGGATCACGAATGAGCGCCACTGATCTCAGATTTTCAGGGCGACACGTCCGTGTCAATTTTGACACGTCCGTGTCACCCTCTTCTCAGCAAATCAGTTTCAAACTGATATTAGTTTCCCAGGGCAACACATCCGTGTCATATGTGACATGTCCGTGTTGCTCCTTTTTTCCCAAATCAGGAACTTTTATTGTTACGACTGATATTGTAATATCAGGTCGACACGTCCGTGTCGACCTGTTTTTTCGTCGATTTTATTTAAGTTGTTCTATTATTTTAGGAAACTATAAACAGCTTCTTAGTAATATTATTTCGGCACTTAGGTTTTATTTTATTGAGTTTTTAGAGATCTTTTGAGAGAAAAACTCCATTGTTAACTTTGAGATTTACAATTTGGCTACCTTGGATTATTTTTTCATTGAAGTAAAAGACTAAGTTTTCTAATTCTCTCTCTTTATTTATTATCATGTTGACTTATTTATTATTCAATTGCTTTGTTATTTCAATTATGAGTGAGTAGTTTTATAATCTAGGGTTAAGTTGAACCCTAGCAATGATTAATGTATGAATTTCCCCATAATCCCAATTTTAATGTGATTAATTATCCTTGCTTGATTGAATTGTGCTTATTTTCATTATCAGACTAGGGATAGGTGATTTTGAATTGATTCCTTATGTCGTGTTTTCAATGGGAATTGAATCTAGATGGATTTGTTGATTCAATCAAGAGTATGAATATCTCTATAGGAATAAGTAGATAGGATTACTAGGAATTTGTTTATGATGCCATGTTTAATGTCTCTTTCTTGCATGATTCCATGGAAATAGGTATGATTGCTTGTTTAGAGTAGCCATAGGTAATCGGGAGAGATCTTTGGTATTTTTAGGGTGCATTACTCCTTTTGGATTATTGATTATGTTATTTGGGATGAGAACTATTCATGTATTACTCGTGCTAGTGGGGATACTTAATTCTAGATGCCTTTATTAATTGATTTTACCTCGTGTGCTATTAGTAGTTGTTATAGTTTAGCGTTAGTATTAGTTCAACATCTCTTCCACCGTTGTTTGTCACTTGTTTAGTTAAATTGAGGCAAGATATCTAGTGTTTAATACTGTTTGTCTCTGTGGATTCGACCTTGACTTACCCTGATACATAGTTAGGAGGTTAGTTAGGAATTATCTTTGTTAGGTGCGCGACACGCCTATCAACTTACATGATGCCAGTAAGGTGGAAATGGACTGAAATTGCTTCAGAATTAACCGAAACTAAACAGGGTACAAGAACCCTAAGTTGGAACTGACTCGAACTCTTTTTGTGAGTGTCTTCTAAAAAATTTCGGTACCAATTGTAGCAAAATTGTAGAAGAATTTTAGGAAATTACTTAGAGCAACAGAAGATCAAATTTTGCGCGCTTTGAGTTCATGAAATTTAGTGGAATAAAGCTCTTCAACTAAAGAACATGGAGAGGAAGATGGGTCTGTTTTATAAATGCACTAATTGTTAGGTGGGAATGTACACTATCGGAAAAAACACAAGGGCTGCGGTGCAAGGGCTGCGTTTTTTGAAAAACACAGCCCTTAATAGTGAAGGGCTGCGGTCAGCCCAAAAACCGCAGCCCTTTTAGTGAAGGGTTGCGGTTAGCCCAAAACCGCAGCCCTATAAGTAATAAAGGGCTGCGGTTTTTGGGCTAACTGCAACCCTTAATTAGCTGATGTTCTTAATCATATATTGATCTGCACGCGGTACACAAATGAAACCTAGTAGCACAAATTTCTTCAAGCGTCGTTTCTCTCATCATTCTCTCTCCTATCTCAAACTGAATTTCCTCTAACCTCTCTCCTCTCATTCGTTTCTCTCTCTCTTTCATCTTCAAGCACCACAAATCTCCGGTCGCACAGCTTCTCAGAAGCTAACCATCGTCTTCGCAGCAGCTGCCGTCCAAAATCGAGTCATCGTCGTCGCCGCACTCCAAAACCGAGCCATCATCATCGTCGTCGGATTTTTCCCATTCGTCTCTCGTCTCTCCTCCTTCGGCTCTCGGATCTCCTTCGCTCACACCACCTCGCCGGTTTTTTCTCTTTGCGCACAGTCTCTCGTTTATCTCACCGGATTGTTCCCCCTCGCCTGATTTTCCCCCCTCGCCGGCATGGTTCGAGATTTGTTGGTTCGTGATTTTTTTTGTTAATTTTAGGTTTTTTTTCATTGTTTTGTCGAATTTTGAATTTATTGAATTGAGATTATATTATGCTAGTTTGTTTAAGACTATTAAGTTTTTGAATCTTTGCATAGTAGAACTGAAATGTGAATTTTTTTTAATGGAATAAGATGTATTAATCATTTTGTTGATTCATATTTCTTACCCGTTCTATGATTTAATATTCGCAGTCTCTCCTTGATTCTTGATCCTGGTGTTACTAAGATTAGTTCTATCTCAAACTTTTTCAATTTTAGTACTCTTAAGTGACGAGAAATATTTTTCAAGAATTTGTAATGAAAAAAATGCAGTCACAAAGGCATGTAAATAATTTCGTTTGTAGAATTTGTTAATATGTTCTTGGTTTCTTGATATATGTAGGAGTAAAAAAATGCAAAAAAAAAATTTTTTTTAAAATTTTTTGGGTCACAAGGGCTGCAGTTATGGTCAAAACCGCAGCCCTTTGTATAAAGAAGGGCTGCGATTTAAAACCGCAGCCCTTCACTTTTAGTGAAGGGCTGCTACGGAAAGGGCTGCTGGCAAAAAACGCAGCCCTTAGGGCTGTTTTGACCGCAACCCTTCCGTTTTTTTCCACTAGTGGTATTAGGGATTAATTGGGGGCAGATTAGTAAATTAATATGTTACTAACCACAGCTATGCCTAAACTCTATAAAAAATAATTTAACGGAATACTTAACGAAAAACATCATTATTGACAGGTTTTGTAAAAAGAAAATTATACTACATGGCCACTTTTTGAATAAAGTTTTTAAAACTAGTTACCAAATATAACTTTTGACAAAAGAATTTTATATGTGGCCGACCACACCTATAAGAATCCGTGTGTCTGGCCCATATAAGGAGCCCAAGCGCGCTTCAAAGTGCCCATATAAGGAGCTCAAGTCCAATACACATCACAACGTTTCTTTCTTCTTCTTCGTTGCTTCGAAGTAACAGTGTGCTGGACCTAGTTTTCTCTCTCTTCTTTTTTTTCCCCTCTCTTCATCCTTCCTGTTTTAATACCTGGAGTTTGAATTTCCACTCTTGCTCCATTGATGAAGAGGAGTTCGTCTCACACGAATTTGTCGAATTCTTCAACGAGGATTCAAGACCTAGGGCATAGCAGCGATGGTGATTGCTTTTTCCGACGACGAATTTGTCAAAATCTTCGACGAGGATTCAAGACAGGGCATGGCAGCGACGAAGTTTGGAGGAGGAGGAATTTAAGGTCGGAAACTTTGGAGATGTCGAGAAATTGAAATGAATCCGAAGAAGGAGGAGGACTTTGATCCATGCTCTGGATTTGGAAGGAGCCAAGTTGTTTGATATTGAAATGAATTCGAAGGAGGAGAGAGAATCAAAATAAAGGGTAGCTGGAGTGATGGTATTTTTTTTTGGTGAGGAGAGGGTGGTTGTTGGAGTGTGGTGTTGGTTAAGGGGTGGTGTGGTGTATGTTAAGCCTTGAACGCTGTTGAATTTTGATTAATTACTAATGAAGAAGAGCAGAGAATACAAGGAGTAACCCCATTTAATCATAAGAGTAATTCATTTTGTTTACATAAGTAAGCCGATTTATTGATAAGAGTAACCCCTTCTATTATTACGGTAGCCTTAAAATATTATACTAGTAACCCCATTTATTTAATCATATGAGTAACCCTATTTTGTTCACATAAGTAATCCCATTTTGTTTATAAGAGTAACCACTTCTATTGTTACATATAACCTTAAAATATTATGAGTAATCTCATTTATTTTTTACAGTAACTTCATTTAGTTTTTGGAGTAACCTCGTTTAATCCTATGAGTAACCTATTTAAATCATATGAATAATCTAGTTTAATCTTATTGAGTAAAGTCATTTATTCATATTAGTAACCTCATTTATTCATATCAGTAACCCCAATTGTTTACAAAAGTAACCCCCATTTATCAATATGAGTAATCTTATCTATTCATACAAGTAACTCAAAATCATCATTTATCAATACGAGTAACTTTATTTATTCATACGAGTAACCCCATTTCTTCATACGAGTAACATCATTTAATCATATGATGATGCTATTTTATCATACGAGTAACCCCAACTGTTCACAAAAGTAACCTCATTTATTCATACGAGTAACCTCATTTATTCATACGAGTAACCTCATTCGTTCACATGAACCTCATTTAATCATATGACAACCCTATTTAATCATACGAGTAACCCCAATTGCTCACAAAAGTAACCCCATTTCTTCATACGAGTAAACTGATTAGTATTCCCTTTTGTCATAAGTGCAACCATATTTATTTATTGGAGTGAGTTAAGTGTAACCTCATATTCATACATGTAACTTTATTTGCTCATAAGAGTACATCCATTCGTTCATAAACGTTTGTGCACAAGGGTCAACTTCAAATGGCAATATCTCATAGCATACTCAATATCTTTGGAAAATTCAAGTTGGAGATGAAAATTTGGCTCGATATCTTTCCCACACCCGGTCAAAAGCTCGATTCCGATGAGAATGAGTGAGATATGACCTTTTGAAAATGAGTTGGCTGACTGACAGACGCCCGGGCGCGGTCACACCTATATTTATAGGTGTGGCCGACCGTACGTAAGACGCTTTGAACTTTTAATACTACAAGGTTACCAATGAGAATCTCCCTTAACAAATTTGTTCCTAGTTGTTGATTGATTTAGCGGCTAAGTTGGTGTACCAATCGAATGTCACTCCTTTTAAAGATCGAACGAACTACTTCACAAGTAGGTCCCCTTTAGAATCTGCATTATTACAAGTTTCAATAAAGTGTGTTATATGTTGTTTGGGATTTGCCTATGCCATCGAAATGCATGAATTTGGGAGGTTGATAGCCCATATGCATCTCTAGGGCATTAATTCTCTTTGTATAAGGCTTGGTGTAGAGGTCGTTTCCGTCAATATCTCGACCAAGCTGGCATATGACAATTGCGGCTATCAAGTCTTGAACTTGTTGGAAATTGAATGAATCACGCACCACAGGGCTTTCCATACTTAGCGCTAGGCTTTGACTTCATGCTAAATTGAGATGCATGTACGTTTAATGAGTTTCTTTGTCAGAGCTGCAGTTTCTTCCCTTTGTGAGTTTCATTTGTGCTTCTTTTTCCTCAATATATTTGGCAAGTTTATCAAGGAGTATCTTCATGTTTGCTAATTCTTCCTCGATGATATTTGCTTCAATGGTCATGACACTACATTGATAACGTCGAGGACCCATTGATTGGCTCCAATGAGTGATCTTGGATTTCATTATTGATGTCTTCTCGTCCACCATGGTTGGATTTGGTTGCTTTATCATCATTCGTCTTCAAGGTGCCTGAGTATATTGATTTATGGAGATAGAAATGGTTCCCACGGAGTGTGCCAAAAATTTATAAGCACAAATTTTAAGCTTGCAAAATACAAAGTCAAAATATATGACATATATAATAAAATGAACATATGGGTACAATTTAATCTCCAATATATATCCACTGATTCAATCTCACGAAAAAGTTTTGTTTGTATCACGAACTTGGCTTTGACCGTCTCGCAATACAGTTTAAATTTCTTGAATAAGAGCTTATGGGCTTGGTTTCCTTCAAGTATTGTCATCTAAATGGGACGAACGCCAAATTTGGTGCTTAGTGTTCTTCGTCTAGGGTGGAAATTTGGTTTGAGTGACTGGGTTCGGAGAGTATTTTCGAACTTTAGAATAGCTCTGAGTTTTCTTCTCCGTTTTCCTTCTTTCAAAATAATGATGAAGAGCTCTATAGCGTTTGTTTAGAGTTTAGAGTTAGCTAGTGGCACACCCTTTCAATGGGCCTCATGGCCATCATTTTAAGATACGAGTATTTCCGAACTTTAGAATAGCTTTGAGTTTTCTTCTTTGTTTTCCCTCTTTCAAAATGATGATGAACAGCTTTATAGAGTTTGTTTAGGGTTTAGAGTTAGGTAGTAGCTCACCTTTTTAATGGGCCTCATGGCCATCATATTAAGATAGACCAGTTTTATCATCGAGTTTTAACCCATCAACGATATGATTATTATTTATTGACTTTTATAAGAAAATAAATGATGAGTAACATTATCTTTATATTTATTAACCGTTGTTTTAACGTCCTCAAGTCAGCATGCTGCAATGGTTAATCTTGCATGGGGGCATGTGCACCTACTTGGTCCCATGTTCAAGTCTTTGAAGAGCCCATATCTATTCTTTTTTTTTTTTCGTATTTAACAATTCAGGTAATCCCTTTTTTTAACTATAGTGCCCCCAATTGGAAAATTTGCTAGATTCGCTTCCGCTACATGGTGTCCTTGTGCACCAATTTTTTCTGGGGTTCTCTTATGATCCATTTTGCCTACTTTAGAAAAACAGTCTTGACCCAACTTGAGGCAATAGAAGTGCAACACTTTGACTTTTGCACTATTTACATACCCCACTTTGACCGTATTTTTTACTAATATATAAAAATAAAAATGTTCATTTAAAATATAGTTGGATTTGTTTCAATGAATATTTTCATAATATCAACATTGTTATAACTTTTACAAATACGTAATTATAGATATTAATGGTCAAAATTGTGTTTTGACAAGCGTGAAAGTCAAAATATTGCACTTATTTAGAAACGGAGGTTAATATATCTCTAGTGTTTAAGATTCATATCCTCTATCTTAGGCTATGTTTAGTTCACCTGAATTTTTCTGATCTGAACTTATCTGATATGATCTGAACTTATTTTTTCTGATCTGATCTGAACTGAACTTATCGATCTGATCTGATCTGATCTGATCTGATCTGAACTTATCTTTTAAAAAACATATTATTACTAATATTATTATTACTTTGTATTTCATTACTAGTATTACTATTACTATCATTTTATTAGTATGCACAACTTTCAATAATAATAATAATAATTTTATAATAATAATAATTTTATAAATAATATTATAATAATAATAATATTATAATAATAATAATAATAATAATAATAATAATAATAATAATAATAATAATAATAATAATAATAATAATTATTATTATTATTATTATTATTATTATTATTATTATTATTATTATTATTATTATTATTATTATTATTATAGCATAATTAGTTTTTTTTTAAAGAGCACATTAGTATATGAACATACAATTACAAAATAAAAGACTAAGGACTCTCGGGTCCAATGGTATGACTTCTTACCTCCCACATGGGAGACCAAGGTTCAAATCTTGGTGGAAGCATATATTTCGATATTGTTGTGGGTGGGGGAGGGGGTTGGGGCTTGTTGGGTCTTTAAGTGAGTGACCTTGTGCGAGGGCAGCCCAGAGAAAATTCATCTTACCTCGGGATTCCCGAAAGGGGCCCAAAAAAAATTAAAAATAAAAGAACACTCATGTTCAAGGTCTGTTAATAATAAGAATTTAGGTAGTAATGAAAAGAACATATAATGATATTAAAAAAAAAAACATATACTGAAAGAGCATACAAGATCTATTTAAATAACACATTTTAAAGATAAAAGATAGATGTTATTTTTATATTGATGACATGTTTGGATTTAACTAACAACATGTTCTTTGTTATATCAATAGATTGTTCTTTTTTATTATAAATAAACCTATAAATATATATTATGATATGATCTTGAACAAAATGGTTAAATATTCTTCTTATATCGTTGTCTTGTTCTATATAAACTTTGTTTTTAAAGATAAGTTGAAATCCTTTGTAGGGAAAATTTTGAACGTGATGATAACAACATTAGGTTATCTCATGCTACTCATATTTTATATAAACTAGTAATATATAATTTATATTATTCTACCAAAATTGTTTTAAAAAATGAACATCATATACTATTGTCATGTTCGTTACATGTACAACATCAAAAAGAACATCACATATCAAAATTATTAATTAGAATAAATATAAAAAAGAACACTTATAAATGCCAAAAGAACATTTTTCTTCTTGAACACAAATAGTTTCAAATAATGATATCAATGACATTTATAATAATAGCAACGACATTAATAATAATTACCAATATAATAATTAATAAGTACAACAACGACAATAATAATAATCTTTTTGAACAAATGTACTAGTAGATAGTAATATTAATAGTAATAGTAATTGTATAAAGTAGTAGTAATAATAATAATAATAATAATAATAATAATAATAATAATAATAATAATAATAATAATAATAATAATAATAATAATAACAACAACAACAATAATAATAATTATTACAATAACAATAATCATAATAAGTTTTTAAGTATAACCTGAACTTATCTGATCTGATCTGAACTTATCTGATATGATTTGATCTGATCTGAACTTATTTTTTCGATCGAACTTATTTTTTCGATCTCGATCCGATCTGCCTCGATCGATCGATCGATCGATCTCGATCGATCCGATCCGAAATAAGCAAAAATAAGGTGAACTGAACATAGCTTAGTGGATGATTGTTCACTAGATAGGCTTACTCCGTTATAACTCTGCATCTAATGCTTGTTAATACACTTTTGTCTTCCACTATTAATATCCTCCATATCATTACACATTAATTTCTCCTTGTTGAAAGGCAGCGCCTTTAATTTTTCCCCACTAAACGAAGAACTTTTTAAGGAATGTAATAACATCCCACCACTCAGGAAAAAAAAAAAAACCACAAAAAGGAGTAACCAAAGGGCCCGCCCCAAAACCAGATTCCTCCCTTCCCCCCCCCCAAAAATTGTTTGGGGGGTCGGGGCCGTAATTTTTTTTTGTTTTTTTTAATTTAATTAATATATAAATAAAAAAATTTTTTTTAATAAAAAATATAAAAAAATATAAAATTAATTTTTTTTTTTTTTTTTTTTTTTTTTTTTTTTTTTTTTTTTTTTTTTTTTATTTTTTTTTTTTTTATTTATTTTTTTTTTTTAATATTTTTTATATTTTTTTTTTTTTTTTAAAAAAGGCCAAAAGGGGAAGGAAGAAAAGGACGGAAAGGACCGGGCGGACCGGATTTTTTCCGTTCCCGTCCGGGCAAAGCCCGGGTTTTTTCCCCCCCCCGGCCCGTTGTTCCGTTCGCCCCCCTCGGCCAGGGGCACCCCTATATATAACTAAACTCAATCGAATCAAGTTTATCTCATGAAGTTATGATATTGCTCAAACTCTTCATTTTATCTTACATACTTGTTTTTTAAGGGTTTCGATAACTACAGATTCAAGGGTTGTGCTTAAAAAATAGCAAATTCTTATATTTAGTGTTTGTTTAGTCTTTCAAAAGAATTTAAGTAAAGCCAACTTGAACATTCTTATTAGATGAGTAGAGTCAACTACTAAACTACTCAAGTACGTAATTAACAAATTAATTCAATATAGTGCAATTAGATAACATTAAATACTTAAAGACCTAGAATTCCAAAGATTATTTAATGTAACTTCCTTTTTACTGCTGAGATTCTACCTTGTATTGAAAATATAAGGATATATAAGGAGTTATTAATGCTTAAATACAGCCCTAAGGGTTGTATTTAGCATTTGCCTTTTTTTAAAGTTCATAACACTTTGACATGGATGTATACACTTTGAAATTTCATTTTGGGCTTAAAATCAATTGAGTTGAACTCGCCAACACTTGCCTCGCGTACTCGTGTCCGATCACGAGTGTTTGAGTTCGAGTAACATAGGTAACAAACTGATCAAACACAAAGAAGAGGACCTGTTTAAAAATCTAGGACTCAAGTACAATGTGCATGCGACTGGTCCTCAAGGTCAATAGCTTGTATTAGTAATTCTTCCATCCTTCTCCTTCTGTTTGATCTATTCCTGTAATTGGAATACCAGATGTAACAGACCCTACATGAATACTACTCATTTAACTCCTTGCAGAAAAGACAATGACTATTAACCCAAGAGCTATAAGTTTTGGTGTGCTCTTTTCAAAATTTGTTTAATTTTACAATTCCGGAAATTTATTCCTTTCCAAGGCCAAAGAATTGTCTGTTTCTATGAACACACCCTCAACAGTTTCTACTAACAAAAAAACGTAAATAATTCTAACAGTAGTATAAATTTAACCTATTACCTATCACACATTTAAGCCTTTGAAAATGACTTTAGAGAGTTGTTGTTGTTGTTTCTGATCTCTCTTAAACCAAACAGGGTTAAGGGTACAGACAGTTCTGCCAACAGTCAGTTAGCTAAGTCATTAAAACACCATGTTCACCTCGCTTTAGCTCACTACTATTACATTCCATAAAGTGAAAAAAAGTGTAGTTGAACACAAAAACTATGAACAACAAGGTAAAGATGAGAGGGTTCATGTGTCGGTCACCGGCATCAACCGCTGTCGCCTGTATGCCGGATGATATGCGGTCGGTTGTCGTGCCCGGTAAGGCGAAAGGAAGAGCCATGGTGGTTAATCAGAAGGGTGGAATTGGTAGGAATAATATTAAGTATTCTAGGCTTGTTGAGTCAGATGATAAGCTGTTAAAGGGGAATCTTAAGGGTGATCAAGGATTACCAGTTTCTCATAAGCTGCTGAAGAAGCAAAGATCTTTGCAACTCAGTTCATCGGGTTCAACTGACATGTTTCAGGTTAGAATTTATTTTATGAAGTGATTTGGAAACAAAAAAAAGGGTAGTTTTCATTTGTAGTTTTCATTTGGAATCTTGTGGGTCATTCGCACCCCAAAACAATAAAAATTGGTTTATGTTTTACTTTATCATTGATAGTTGGAGAGATACACGTGTCAAGTGGACATAAAACAGAAGAAATATATATTCCCTTTGTCTTTTTATATACTTCACTTTTTAATTACTTTATTTTCTTAAAATGGAATTTCGCATCATCATCATTCAAAACTAGTAAAATTTCACATCTTGCTAATTGCTATGATGACTTGTATATGAGTAATAGTGATATTAAAAATTTAAATTTAAACTAGCTAAGTATTTTGCAAAATTGCTAGCAAGTTCTTCTTTTGCACTATTAGAGTTGTTTTTAGTTAGCCATATATGAAACGTGGGATGACTATACTAATTTCTTATATATATATATATAATATATATATAAACACGAGTATTTGCATTCTAGGAGAGCCATTTTCACATTAATTATCCAATATTCTTAATATTTTAAGATCAAAATCAACGAATTTTGACCTCTACCAAGGCCATATCTGCGGATGTGCAAAGAGCCCCTCCGCACAGGGACCTCAGTCCAAAACTTTTTTGGTTTTATTTGAAAAATATGATGCTTTGTAAATCGTAAACGGCAAACGCTCCACATCTTTATCTACAGAGTCCATAATTCCCGCTATGCCCTATCATCTTCCTCAATCTCCTCCACCAAAAATTCAACCTTTCATATCTTTAACTTTACTATTTAATATTGTCATCAATACTTTTTCATAATTATCTAAAATAAAATCAATCCATCAATTAGTATTGATTCTCTCTACTCTATATGAAAAACTGTGGTCCTTTTCTCTCACTAAGGGGAAAGAAAGGACCCAATTTTCATTTTAGAACAGGGCCCCCTAAATATCCAAAACGGCCCTGACCTCTACAATAACGTGACTTGAATTTTTTATTTCTTTACAGCTGAATTGCGCCAAAGGTTTTAATATCATGTGTGACTGTTGTTGACTTCTTACTTTAATCGGTGCTCTCTGGACACAGGTGGTGGTCCTAAGAGTCTCTCTCCATTGCCAAGCTTGTGCTGGTAAAGTGAAGAAACATCTATCAAGGATGGAAGGTACTCCCTATGTATTTTTTGTTCTTTCTATTTAGAATCTTGACACTATTCATAATTAGAGAGAATCTTTTAAATTCTTCTCACTATATACGAAATAATATAGTCATGAGGGGTCATGTTTGATTCGTCTCAATAAGTGCGTTATTAATATTCAATCATCATAATTTTTACTAATATGTAATTAAAAATATTTAAAGTAAAAAAAGTGCATTGGCAAACGCGCACAGTAAAAGTAAGAAGTACAAAAAAAATACAGAGGGAGTACAATGCATAAGCTTTAGTATTATTTGAAGTGAAATGAACATGGCTTGAATGTGTGTGGGGTTTGAAAGTGGGATCAACCAATCGCCGAAAAATACGTGCCAACCAACTAACCAAGAGTTTCTAAGAACGTATATATATTTTTAGTGTTTCTTATTATTGGGCACCTTTGTTGATGCACAACTTTGACGTACAATCAATATCATCATTTATATATTTATAGAAATTATTAAAATATGATATTTTACAAATATGCATTGAGATTAACTCAATATGTATTATAACAATGACGTTTATCTTTACATATTACTCCCTCCGTCCCATAATAGAATGCTTGTTTCTCAATTTTTCACTGAAATTAAAGTAAGTGGACATGAAATTATAGACTTATATCATGGTAAAAAGCTGATTTTAGGAGAGATAATGGAGAATTATGAGTGAAAGAGCATTAAATGTATGACAGAGCAAAAAACTAATTCTAAGAAGCAAATAAATGATGGTGGCGCGATTTTTTTTTTTTAGGCAAAACATGGAAAATTGTGGAATTTAAATAAGAAAGAAGCACTATATTTTGGGACAACGAAAAAGGAATGAAGCATTATATTATGGGACGAAGGGAGTAGTGATTATATATGGTCAAAGTTGATACCTAACGAGTGTAAAAAGTTAATATGATGCATTTGGTAAAAAAGGAGGAAGTATATACCTTCTGTACCATATTATATCAAAATTAGACAATTTCCGTTACAAGAAATTGTAAGCCCATCTAATGCCAACTGTTTTTTAAAGAAAACTTAGACTAGCTAGCTTTCATACCCGGGCAATTTCCCGGGATATTTTTTTCATGATAAAACTAGTGTGTAGCTCGGGCGACGCCCCGAGTTTTTACTTTAAATAATACTTCTATGTTTTGAATTCATATTTATTATTTTGGATTAGTTGTTATATATATATATATATATTCATGTTCATGTTCTAAGTTATATATATTTATGTGGAGTAAAAAACATATCTAATAGTTGGTTGAGATGGTAAGATGTCTACCTTACAACTTATTGGTTGCATGTTCGAATCTTACTACACAAAGTTTTGTAGTACATATTCCTTGTAAGCATATGACATTATATGTTTCTAGTGAATGAGGAGGGAGAGTTCCACGTGGCAATCTATACTTTGTTATGAACGCCTTTTAATATATTAGTATAGATAGATAGTTTGAGATAGCTAATGTTATTTGTGTCTATTACAATTTGTTTCGACTTTTATAGTGGCTTGTCTTTTTTAAGGAGTGCTAATTGCGATGAACAATGCTTATATTCTAATACCTCGAGTCATATGGCGGGCATGATATTTATAATTTGTCATATCACTCCATCTTGTGATTCCACTTGTTATTCTGGTGTGTTACACTTCATTAGTACTAGCAATTTATGCACGCGATGCATGTCTAATTTTTTTTTTCAAACATAAATTCTAGCCTTTTTGGGAATAAACGGGGTTAAAATTTAAACATTAGATTTTTTTTTTTGGCGAAATTTCATAGGTTAAGCCTCTATCACTTAACCCTTCTTTTATTATTATTTTTTACTTATATATTCTTTCTTGTAGGTTCTTAAAATTAAGCTTGATGGACGATTAAAGAATGTTAAGTGAATTTATTTAGGATTTCTTATGTTGTATTATCAGTCTTTTGTGTTTAATAAATCATTTCACTTTGTTAATTGATTGAATTTGCCGTTTTGATGTATACTGTGTGAGTGGATTGATTGATAAGATATTTGATTAATGTAATATTCCTTTTTTACTTTTTTCAGCGTAAATGTACTAAGGGCCTGTTCTCTTCAGCATAAACCAACTGTACAGAACTGAACTAAATTACAACTATTAGTAATGATAATAATTTAGTTAACATTAATTAATAAATATAAATTAATAAATAATTAATAGTAATAACAGTATTAATAGTATTATTGTTATCATCTATTAAAAAGTATGTACTTTGAACAATGACATAAATTATTGAAATGTGTACTTCTTAGGCTTGAATTATCATTTTCGATATAATTAGCAAAATCATATAGAAAAAAAAAGAATTAGCAAATTAATAATTAGTAATATTAAAATAATAATAATAATAATAATAATATTAATATTAATAGTAATAATAGTAAAATCAATAGTAATAGGAGTAATAATAATAATAATAATAATAATAATAATAATAATAATAATGTAATTGTAATAATAATATTAAAATTAAAATTAATATTAATATTATAATATTAATATTAATAACTGTAATGTTAATATTAATATTAATAGTAGTAGTAGTAGTAGTAGTAGTAGTAGTAGTAATAATAATAATAATAATGATAAAATAATCGTAATTGTAATAATAAAAATAATAATTATCATTGTTTTATTATCAGAGAAATAAATTAGGAACTGAACTGAACTGAACTGAACTGAACTGAACTGAACTGATTGGAACTTAACAAAATTGATTGCAACTAAACTGAACTGAACTGAAAATAAGCTGGGGAGAATAGGCCCTAATTCTTATCGTCAATGTTTCTTTTTTTGGTGGCTCAGTTATAACTTGATTGCCTTTAACATTTAAGTTAATTTTTTAATGCTATATTTGAATTTGACTTTGTTTTTCCCCTTTTTTTTTGTAATAGTTGGTTTACTAATGGGCAGTTAAGTAAATTTACAGCAAGGACACCGTAGCTCCCCCCTTCCCTTATATAGTAGAGATAAGACATCAATTGTCCTTATGTTTCTATTATGCCAGTTGTTTCAGCCTTGGTTGTGACTTGTCTTTATGTTTGAGGAGTTTTCATTGCATTTGATTTTTTTTACCCTACAAAAGGAAAA